>LYUA01000027.1:555293-578465 GCA_002093875.1 Calopteryx splendens | reverse complement strand
TGACCTGGTACCCAAAAAATGGTACACAGCTTGGGTGAAGCTGAGGCTGCCCAGATCGGCCGGGAATCGAATCCGGACCCTACGATCAGCAGCCCAGCGCTCTAAACTGGAATACCACGAAATAATAAAGTAAATATTTTGATTTCTATACATAAATATGAGGTCGTCAATTCTTACACCCGGCAGCTGAATTTCTATAATTGAGTTGATTATGAGCAGAGGTAAGTTAAGATTAGATGTTGAGGTGACAAATGTACGTTTTAGAATATGTTTGTACAGTGAGTGAAGAAATGGATGCCGGAATTCATTCGGCATTTTTAGGCATCCGTTAAAATTTGTTGTTGTTGTTCCCTGTTGATATTTTTGCGATCCTAGATCCGGATTTTATTTCTGTGCCAAATCAAGTTTTATGAACCAGATAGGATACTTGGAAGGCAAAGGAGCCAGGAAAAATACAATATTTGTTTCCTGACTCACATACTCCGAATCACTTATGCAAATAAAACCAAAGTTCCAAATAGCCATTTTCAGTTATAAGCGTGCGGATAAAAAAATCTACACATTTATCTGATTACAGTCCAGTTAAAAGGAAATTATGTATGCTAACGTGATGAATTATATTTCATGAACTGTGGTTATAAATTTTTAAAACATGATTTTTCAGCGTGGTCTGGATTTGAATTCAAGCGCTAACAAAAATTGAGTGAACATTAATTAAATTATTCCACGCGTACAATAAAATTAATAAAATAGGACCATGAAAATTGAGCAAAACTCCGCTATGCAGAAAAGAGGGTAGCCAAATTCACTAAAGAGAAGAGGCTTTTAATGAGATGAATTCTTAATAAGAGGAACGGCAGATTTTTAGAAAAATTATTTTTTGCAGTTAAAGTTTTGTACGGTCACTTGCCACCTGGCAATATCGACTTGCCACCGGCAGGCATATTTATAGAATATTCTCCTTACCCGTAACTTTCCATCTCTCGGATGATTATGAATACTACTAAACGGAGTGAATATAAGTTAATATAACGAACAAAATATACGAAAGTTCAAATTTAATTTCAGATCTTGGTTTTAAACTTTTCTGGTGCATAGTAAAATGCTCGGTCATTTCCCCATCACCACATCATATGATCTAATAAGTTTTTCTCATTTTGCTTGTAGATATACTATGGTTCTAATTACTTGAAAAATACTATATTTATAATGAGGGGAAAGGTTTATTAAGCATAAAAACTTAGTGGCACAAAAATCCTACATCTCCATGGAATATATCGCTTAAATAAGTAAATCGAATAGGGTATTTTTACAGTAATAAATACCCACTCTGCTTAACTCGAAATCTCACTGTCATAGATGAAATTACGTTTTTTTAATAAATGGATTTCATCTCGCGTTGCTAGGCTTCCAACTGAAAACAAACCAATCCTCCAAATTTATTTACCAAAATTGCACTGATTCGGAAGAATTCCGACGGTGGAATATCGAGGATTATTCATGATTTCGCGCCGGCACTGAATCGAAATTTTGTTTTAATTAGTGTTTCGTACGTTGGAATGCGAGTGTAAAATTAATCCGTTACAAATTCCCTGTGGAAAGCATGCGCTTCATTCGGTAGTCGTATTAATTTTGCCACATATTTTCGCGTGAGAATATCGAATTTTTTCTTCTCGTGTTTAATTCATGGACATGATTATCAAATGTGGTGCACGTTCCATCACGTTTTCGAATTCTTCCCGAATTCCAACGACGGTAGTTGTTAAATCAGACTCCATGTCGACCTACCTCTCTTTCGACCATTTTCTCCCTGTCTCTTTCTTCTCTCCCTCTTCTCTCAACTTCCATAGCCTCTCCCTTACTAATCCCCACTTTAATTCCCTACTCCCTAAAGCACGCTTTCACCTCTCTCATTTCCAAATTTTCCGAATAGCACCCGGCATGGCACATAACGGGAACGTCAAACCGTAGGACGACCTCGCCGGATGGGACTCACGGGATCATTTCATCCGCCAATAATACTCTTCTGAAATATTCTTCTGGTGCTTAAATATCTTTCGAATCTTACAGGGCATTTGAAAAACGGGTGGAAGGAAAGGATGGAAAATTTGTATTATTTTACCAAATAGTAATAATAATATGGGAAAAGAGGAAAATAAAAGGATTTTTATCACACTCGGTAGCATTTAGGTTATGTTTATTTTCTTTTTATGGGTAGGTTTTTATGGTATGGGTAGTCATGGCCATGCCATGGGAATTTGGTAACCTGTCACCTAGTTGTAAAAATCTTGTGGTTTGATTTTCTTTTGCAGTTTATTTTACCTGGCCAGGATGAGACATTACTGTCCCGTCTACCCCCGGCCATATCATTCATGTTTTTCCTTCAGTGGTCGTTTCATATGACAACAACATTTCACTACTTTAATTTTTTTTTAATTATAAGAAACGATTATTCAATTGTTGTGGATTTGGTCATTGAACAATTACGAATAATTTTTATAATAATATTACATGAATTTTAGATATTATTTAAATTTTGTTCTTAATTTAATTCTGTAGCGATTGCTGCTAGCACGTCATTTCTACCCTTTCTCTGAGGATCGGTCGACGTTCGGTTACCCGGGAGAGGCCTCGCGGAATCTATTTTGGTCATCTACGAAGGTTTCCGTAGTGTCTCCATTCTTGGTGGTATTGATTTATTATGTATGAATCATATTTTGCTATCATTTTACGGTAATTACGACGAAGATTATTTGGCACTTTTGGCATTTCAACAAACTGTTCCATGGGCTCAAAGGCTGGTTTTCTTACATTTCGCTCTCCTCAGAATTTATTGAAATGGTGTCCACTTGCGCTCCCAAAGCGTCTTGCGTCAAAGCGTTTGGAGTCACCGAATTTTACGTCGGAGAAAGAAATCGTCTTGTGTCTGACCGACTACTGATCTACATCTACATCTTAATCTGCAAATCCGTCGTGAGAACGTGTGGCAGGGGGTTTTAGGTCACCAACGATTAACTAAATGTATTGGATTCAGAACTTTGACTCATTTTTACATTCGGTATCTTCGTTGGAACAGCACGCATTATCCTGCCCGGGCACGGGTGATATGGGCTCAGATACCTTGGCTCTTGTTGTGATTCTTATGAATTGGCATTTTAGAAGGATTCTTGATATTTTTTTGACAACCGAGACTTACGCCTCTAACCCCAAGCATGCGCCATGTCCTTCTTATCGCATCGCACTTTCCCTTAATTTTCTCTCCGCCAGAACGTTTTCTCTCTCTCAACTTTTCTCCTCTCCACGCGCCTACCCTGAGCGTCCTCCCGGGCTCTACACTTGGATACGAGGGAACGAAGATAATGAAAAATAGTATGCACTCATGTAATCTTTGATTCCGTTTCTTTAAAAAATAAGGAGAGTGCCATATGAAGTTGAGCACCTCCCCATGCAATCAATCCACGGTGACCCTAGAACAGACCGTCAGACTCTATTCATTTAAAATTGCGTTATGTTTGGACGCTTACAACAATATATGATGGCCACTCTAAGTTGAGCGTAGCGAGGTGGATTTTCATAACGACATGGTTCTTCTCCAGTTAAAGAGAGCTCGAGAATAACCTAGGTTTAAAACTTAATCACCTATAATTTTGAAAGCCGAGAAATCTCCATCCAATTGAATTTTCGGGGAAAACCCGAAGAAATAATCCAGTGTAAAGTCAGTCTCCACTTTGCGATTATGATTAAGTACATATTCTTATACCTGAAGTCCCTTCAACAGTCCACCATCACCTTGCAAAGAGTGGAAGGCACAAATATTTTGTCGAACGCAGCTCGCTGCTGGAAATTGTTCGGGGGAAACTACAATTCCGCTTTCCGGTAGAGAGTCAACTGAAGATGGAGGGAGCTAAATGGGGGGGAGGTCAAAAGGGGGCGAAGGGTGGTGAGGAAGTTGACCAGCGATGCTGAGGGTGCGAAGCAGATTGATGGACTGGTGCACCGGAAACGCCGAAAATAGCGCACGGCCGGAGGTTTGCAGCGCTGTTAATTGATGCGTGTCGAGAATTTACGGAAGCGCGGTTGGCAGGCGGAGAGCTGGCCGGAGAGGACGTGACCATGGAGGGGAGTATTGCAGGAGAGATAGAATGGAACATGCATCGTTGATGTCCGGCGAAGAGGAAAGAGTTTCGGGAGTGGGGAAGAAATAATCACCTCCAACGATGCTAAGGAAAGGTGGAGATTAAATAATATCGAAATTAGAAATAACTTTACACAATGAACAATAGTCTCTCGTTGAGAACCTCTTTTGGGCACTTTTGGATAAGAAAATAGAAATTATGCTTCCATATGGCTCTCGCTCGTTAAGAACACGTTAACGGTAAGCCTCGACATAGCACTGCACTGATGTAGGGACTTTCTGAATGTCACCGAAAAACTTTACGATTCCCGCAACCTCGGCTTGGGATATCAAAATTCTATTTTCAGCAGAATAACATCACCATTATATGAATTGAATTACATGGTTATTTAACTTCAGATGTATGCTATCATATGAATTTCAAAAATCACGTAATTATCCTCTTTTGATAAATTATTGCAATTGAAGTTAAATCTTCTCGTAATAATCTCTTTAGGAACGAAGTATTTATAGCAGGTCACTTAGTCAGAGAGACACCGCAGGAGTTGACTAATCCAAACAGTACATGAATGGCTAAACTTTCACTTGAATCGATGAAGTTTTAGATGAATGCTTTTACTTATTTTGGCTTGCCACCCTTCCTCTTACCACGTATTTAAGTATTTACTAATCTTTGACTTGCATGAAAGAAAAGGTCGTACTAGGCTATCAGGTTGATTCTCCGGTTACTGACCAGAGGATATCAGGTTCAAATCCTGAATGATGACTTTGGAGAACCCTTCTAAAATGCACCAAGCGGTGCGAATTTTCCGGTTCCTTGAACTTCAGGGAAAACCGATTGCTGGCCAAGGGAAAGGAACTGGTCCTCCATCTTTGATGCGTGAATTTTGCACAGGTAAAGTTTGGGGTGAGCTCCACCTTCACCTATCAAAACGAACCTTTAAATTGATAACTGCGAATAAGGATCATGAAAGATTTGTGAGGGATATGTCAACTCTACGACTGCGTCAGTTCTAATCAGCGGTGATTGACCACCTCACTTTGGTAAGAGTAACTTTGCATTACACAGTATCCCATAAGTGTGACAGGGGGTGTAAGGATATCACCTTTTAAAAATGAAATAAATAGGTCTATAAAGGTTACATATGTTTAAGTACATAAGTTTCTCTTACTTTTCATCATAAGTTACCTTTTTGAACACGAATCAATAAATCTATGAGCACGAAAATCTATCTCAAATGTCGTCAATATTTTCACACCACTGATATATGGCAAGACTTTTAGTCTAGTTCTTTTGAGTCACATAGCATCGCATTATTGATAAAAATGCTATTAGTTTTATCTAGTTTTGAGTCGTTTAGCCTTTAAAGGCTCTCACCCCTGATTATACCTTATTGGTGTAGGTGTTCATTAAGAGAAAATTAGTTGTTTCAGCGCAATTAAACACCTTTGCTAAGTATTACTTATCACTTGTGTTTGTTTTTCCACATATAATCCCAATCAATGAATAGTGAACACTCTGTTTTTCCACATACCATGAATAGTGAACACATTGTTTTTTCCATATTCAATTGTATGTGGAAAAACCAAGTGTTCACTATTCATTCTTCATTAAGAGAAGTTTTTGGTGAACGAGGCATTTTTTCTCTAATTATATTTTGTTAAATTTATGTACCAGTATTTTATAAGATAAATCTAAAATGTCCGCAGCACATTCAGTCGAAATAACGGCAAACCAATGACCTTCCTCAGGATTTCATTAATAGCTCCTCCTTTAATTCCTAGCTCTCAGCACTCGGCGGGATAACATTCTCCTCGCCTGACAAACCGAAGGTCACGGATTTGAAATCCACCGATGTGGATTCCCTTCACCAGAGCATTGGACATTTGAGTTCATTTTTCAAGTTCAAATGCATCGTAATTTGCGAAGCTGGCATTATTGTGAAACTATGCGCTTCATAAATTTTATGAAGGTAGCACCGTATGTACCGAGAATGTGATTTTCCCGTGTTAGGTGCGTGGCGGTGGTGATAACCAAATACTTTACACATTTGGAAAAGCTCAATTGAACACTTCAAATTGTATAAGCGAAGGTATTTTTGACTATACTCTTGAAACAAGTATTTCTCCTTTCATTTTATATATTTAATTCTAGACCCTATTCAGAGCACCATTAGTGAATGTTGAATAAATGTTCTAAAAGGACTTTAAAATCTATATGACTCTTTTTTTTCTCTGTAGTGACCATCATTTCCACAGTGAAAATTCTCAAGCTGATTTCTGTTTTTGAGCTGATAGGACATCCGTACAAAGGAATCAATAAAGACCTTATTACCTAAGTTTCCCCGGAATTTGCATATATAGCCGTATTCCATTATATTATTTGCAGTGCATCAAATGCGTAAAGCATATGGAGGAAATAAAAATAAATTTTCGAAAGCCGATGGCTGTTAAACAGCGACATTTTTTCAACCTCCTTTTCCTTATAGAAGCACTTAATAAAGGAAACTCATAAACGTAAAAATCTCGAGTTTTGTTTTTCTTGATACACTTTTGACACCATGATGAGTTCAAATTGATTGGATTATTCATTGGTAGAAGATAGAAAAATTCTACTAAATGTGTCCATCAACATGATCACTTGTTAGTCATCGTGACTTACAGGGAATAGAAATACTTGTAAACGCCTAGTCGAGGATTTGAAACTTCCCTTGGGTCATAGTTCGAGAGAATGTGCGTCATCCCGCAGGCAGTTTTCGCTGCTAAAGACCGTAATTATTTTTTAGATTGATTCCAGTCCAGTTCCAGATTTCAATTCAAGTAAAGCTGAAAAGTAAAATTATCTTCCCAAACGAGTAAATTACTATATTTTCTATCCTCTGTGGCTCTCCCTCATCATTTGCTAAACACGTTTTCAGCCATTTCAGTTTATAAATCCTGAGTTGTTGAGTTTTGACGAGATAAGCATCGCTTTAAAATTACCGCAAAATTTACAGAATTTAGGTTTTATTTAATGAGAAAATATTTATTTTTTTCAACAAGATTTTTTTAAAGCAGCCAATTAACAGAATATGGAATGGAAAGCTAATAATTTTTGAAGGCTCTTTTATACATATTGTTTGCAAGCTCTACGACCCCAACGAGCCCTAATTGAGATCGTTGCGTGGATGGAAAACAAACTGGCTCTTGATTTCATTGTATATTTAAATTTGAAAGAAAACCAGCAACTAGAGGCTTTCGTCTCCATTCCTTTATTGAGGGAGTAGTGATTTCAGACGAAGTGCTCCTGGGTTCATTGAATGGAAAAAAGGTAAGAGGGAATGTTAGGTCCATAATAATTCCAGATAGAGGAGGTGATAATTAAAACCAGCCGATAGAGTTTGAGGCGTAACTTAAATAATTGAGATGGTCTAAATGACTAACATTAGAATTTGTTATTTTTACTGCTTGCTCTTGTTTTTTTTCATAATGGTATTTTGGCATATTTTTTATGGTAATTAATACCTCGCATTGCCAATTACTGAGGTGGATTTTAAGACATTTCTTTTTTATTCACTTTTTCGGAAATAAGACAACTAGTTGCTTTATGCAAATGGAGTAAAGCATTGCATAATGACCATTCATCAATCTTAAATTAGACTTCATTCGTTACACAAATGAAAAAAAAGGTGACAACGAAATTGACGGAATAGTTGGCGGTACTTGATGGTTCCTGGATACCGTTTTTCTATACAATTGTTTTTCATCCTACCCAGTGAATTCTTGGTCACTCCATTAGATCCTTAATTAATTTTTAATACGGAAAATATATTATCCCTCTTTACATATAATGGTTACCATTGGATCAGTATTAACGCTGATCTGCAGACTATGAGATATCGAAGTTGAAAATCCATTTGTCTGGAAAGATTATGCGAATGCTTTTAACATTCAGCGAATAGCAATACAGAATAAAAGCTACCAAAAACACAAATGATCCGTTCAACGAGGTGAGTTTTGGGCCAGAAAGAAAGAAAGAGCTTTGGCCCCAGGCGACCACGTGAGCGAAAGTTGATTAGGCGACGCACGGTTCTGGATGAAGACTGAGGTGTAAACTCCATAAATAAAGAAGCGAGTGCAAGAGCTATAGGCCGATAGGGCTGTGTTAATTGAGTGAGGGAAGGAGGAGCAGGTAGGATCTCCTTTACCTCAATATTATGGGGGCACTTATGTGTGGATCCATCCACGACACACACCGCGTGCCGCTTCGAGGGTGTACCATGGCATGGCCTTTGAGGCATGGACATTTTTGTGGATTTGAAGGAATGGCAAACGGCAAGGTGTTCGTATAAACATGTTTAACGTTGGTTTAGTTCATCATCTCGAGGGAAGAAAGAGCATTGAAAGTACAAAAGTTTATCTCTATCCCTTTCGCTATTTTTCAAATCAAGATGTATGGGTTCGCTAAGACATGAATCAAGTCTGGACTGAGGTGATGGTTTAGATAATTTTAGAGGAGGAGAACATGTTTAGAGAAGAACGAAAGAGTTCACGTCCCGTCCGCGGGGGAGGCAGTGATTGGTTATTTAGAGAGGCAATGGAGAGAGCCCTGGTAATATGTGCCATTAGTAGATAGGATCGTTAAAGGAGCGTAGGTCTGTTTGAAGAAAGGTTTAGCGCATCTCACTATTTTTCGTAGTCAAGCTTAACCTAATTTCATGACTCTTCATCTTATGTTGCACATCATACCAAAAGAGCTATTTCTTTTTAATAACACTTGGTAGGTATTTAGGCCCGCTGAAGCCGATAGAACAATTACGGGTATTTGAATTTTCTGAGATTTTGGGAGGACTTTAGATAATATCAGACAGAAGGAGTAAGAACTGGCGTTTTCATGTTCTCACAGAAATACTTATATTTTTAGTGCACAATGGAACACAAAGAACACAGTAATGAAATGCTTCCACGGATAGCACCCAAGTGAGATGCAAAAATTCAGAAATATCTTTCCACCTCCGAGTTTTGAACCCTGACTCACGACATAGAAAGTCAATATTTTCTCCATCGCAGTAATATGATACCCCGATTTCCATTCGATCCCCTTGAGAGTGACAGAAGGAGCAAATACGTACAGGATAAAAGGAAACCGAACGCCAAAATGGGGTACGTGCATAACTCGATTGGGAATCACAAGGGGAGCATATTAGATTACATACATTTTTACAATAGGGATTGGGTGGCGCTGAGGGGTGAGAATCATGCATAAATAAATATGGGGGTTATTACCGAGGGAATGGTCGGGAAAAGACTAACATAGGAAAGGAGTGTGGACTTGCGAACCGGAGGAACTATGGAGTGTTCTAGGGGGGAGGGGTATCGGGGATTGAGTCGGTCTGCGCAGCACCTGAGAATGAAAGAAGAGGGTTTAAGACGAGGTGAAGTGGCAGGAGGAGGAGGGCGAGGAGGAGGGAGGAGGGACAAGGCGATCAGGGTAAGGGGATAACTTCGGAGATAAAGTTATCCAATTACGGTGAAATCCGAGTAGTCAAGGGAAGGTTCAGGGAGATTTGTGGATCTTATATGGACTATGTGCAAATATAAAACCGTTGATATTGGCCGGGAACTTTTGAAGAAAGCTTTCATCGAGGTCGTACACTTCAAAAAGGAGCACATTGACTGGATTATATTTTCTATTTTTGATAATTCATTTCCTCTTAACTTTTTCTCTTGTGCTACATACGATACAAACTCAAGGAAACTAATTAGAAATAGAAAATCAGAGATAAGCTGCTGAGAGGGGTGGAAATATGACATGGTAAAATACCCATTTTTTTCAGCTAGCTATGAAATGTAATATAGTATCTCTATTCACAGCTCTTTCTGTCATTCTCTTCAAAATATGGATGATTTTACTGTAAGAAATAAGGTCAAAAATGCACGCTCATGGCTGCAGTGTGGCTTGATAGATGTGAGAAGAGCTTACCTCGTACTAAGCACTAAGAAATGTACACATTATGCGTGAATAGAGCTCTTTTTCTACGATGGTTTCTCAGAAAGATCTTATAGGCATCAAAAGTATTATTTAGATTCATTTTAAGCTGAAGGCGTCCAGAATCACTAGGATTTGAGTTTTATAAGTTCTCCCAGTCAGCCGAACACATATCCAATATGCTAAATCATGTCATCTTCTTCAAGAAGAAAAATATTTAAATATTTTTGAGATCTCCGTGATCAAACTGTGGCACTTTATTTATTGGAACAAAATTTTGTCAAGATGTCAGTTTCATTGTGTTCGATATTATTTTAAAGTCATAAAATGTGGTAAAATAATTTCATGGTTACTAATGAACAAAAGAAATGCTTTGGAAAAGGCCTTACTTTATATACGTGACTCGTAGATTTTTTAAATCCATCTCCAAGTGCTTAGCCATTTTTTTAACTCAATCTTCAACTTAAATGAGTCAAAAACCCATGGTGGGAGTTTCAACCAATTTTAGAGCAGTACATCATTGAATTCTTTCAGTATTTGACGAAATCCCGAATCGTCCCTGGCACATTTCAACAAACTGAACAGCCCCATTGGCGAAGTTCCAGGGGTGTTGCTACCCAGCCTCCTACCCCGGCACTACCCTCCTTTTTTTCTCTCAGAATTCGCTATTCTTGAAATATTAAAAATGTAAGGGGGAAGGTGTGTTTTTAACTTAACATCCCCCAGTCAACTTTTTGTCTATTTGAGACCATTTTAAGATGCATCATAAATTTTAATATATTTGTAATTACAGAGAGTCCTTATGGGACGCAAACATTATTCTAGCGTAAAAATTTTAATTTCATCGCTTTGCTTTCCTTTACATTTACAAATATTTCCATGATCCTATTCGGATAACCGGACGCTAAAATGTTCTTCACAAGGTAATTTTAAAAGAGAAATTTATAATAGCTTGAAAATTAATCAAGATAAAAAATTGAAGCAAAAACTAAACTGAAGGTAAATTAATAAATGTAATTTAGTGTAATTAAGAAATTTTAATCTTAAAAACCATCTTTTTTACTCGTCCAGAACGGGTAACATTGGGCATTTATTTTTGTTGAATATTATAAAAATTTCGTAAATCAGATTGAGTGCTTAAGAATAAAGAATAATTAAATACACAAAACTTTTGTGGAGGTCTCATATTATCATCTCGCTTCCACTCCTATGCTCACGTATTGCCAGGCCAAATCCCGGTTTCTGAACTCAGGCTTGGGAACAAAAGCACTTTTTCAACTAACTCTGGAGCAAAACTTGCAATTACCCAAGCGGAGTGGACTTAGTTAAGCCTATATTATGGTCAGTTTTTTTATTCACTCATTTATCCTTAGTTAATAGTTCCACGCTCGGGCCTCTGTGTTTTCTAATGAAATCACTACTAAGTCCTCTTTGGACCTTTCCACGTCACGCTGGACCATACGAAAGTTTCAATTCTAATTCTGATTCATTTCAATTGACAGTCTATTCCACATCAATTAGCGCTAGACGAGTTTCTACTAAATTCAATTATTTTCTTGTGTCCCCCCAGTTGGCGTTATGGGACCTTTACTGTTCCCAACATGCATAAATTAGGCCAGTTGAAGAAAAAAAGAAACCTGGCTATTCGCGGACGATGAAATTATTTAAGTATAGGGGAGAACGAGCTTTACTGGCCGTAAAATGCTTTAAAGAGATTTAAATAGCATTTACATGGTTTTAACCATGGTGGTTTAATGGTGGTAACATGGTTACATTTAAATGGTGTGTAGAATCGGGTCTAAAATAAACTCAAATAAGTGTACGATTATGCACATTTTAGAAAGGAGGAAATACAAACACACCTACAATTGCACACACGGAGATGCTCAAATTAGTGCCGCTAACCATGTGAAGTTTTAGAGCGTAAATATTACACCGGACCTTTCTCGGGATAAATAGGTACGTAATAAATGCATGGCCACCCTGAAAATTGCATTGTAAAGCGCATAGTAGGAAAGCATCGAGAGAAAAAAATGGTAGACACGCCATTTCTCGTTAGTTATACAGCAATTATTCTGCAAGCGTATATGACCCATCTGAAAACACATCGTTCCTAGAACTAAATGAAATACCAAGGAAAGCAGCTTGGTTTGTTAAATCAGTATCTAGAAGGCCTAGAACGTCACAAGTAATACGTGAATTCGGATGGGAGTCACTAAATAATCGAAGACTCAAAGCTTGTTAGATTTCACTTATAAAAACATACCAATCGTGTGATTACGTGCGACATAGAGGAAGTAACCCAATCCTCACATTACATCGAAAAGTCGGATGATGATAAAATTGTAGAAATTGTTAGTCGGACCCATAAATTCAAGAACTCGTTTCTCCCTCGCACAATATACGGCCTCAAAGCAAAAAGAAGAAAATGGTAACAAGTACATATGCGAAAGATTCACAGTGCAAAAAGCATTCGCCTGAACCGGGACTCGAACCTAGAATCCCGGTTCAGGTGAATGATATCTATGCTGCGAATTTTTCGCATATGTATGCACAGCAGCCGGTAACTCCGTTAAAAGTGCTGTCGCGGCATTTCCCGCAGTTTTGTTAGCTAACCAACCCCTTTATGAGCTTCTACCTTTTCCCTTTCCATTGATTAACGAATGGTGTCCTAACAGACCCTGCGGCGGCTTTTGGGGTATCGTGTAGACGTAGTGTATGCTACTATTTATATGTTATTAAAACATTTCTACTCAATGGAACCTATACTACTGAAACTTCTCAAGAACCATCCGATTAAATTTAAATTAATAGGCTTAATGAAGAAGAAATAAAAACTGTATTTTCCGCAAGGAGTAAAAAAAATGTTCCTGCTATAGGTATGACAAGCAATAATCACACAACAGTTGAAACAAGCGTATGAATTTTAAAATATACAATGTCAATGGAAATTTTTATTTTCTTCCCATACCAATTCGTTTCTCTGGGTTCAAAAGTACATCCCAAGATTACAGCGCTGCATATTCTTTCTTTTTTGTTTCAGCTCCAAAAATCAGTAGAGGAAGGACGATGTTGGATATTTGATTCATGGAATTAGTTTTCTACGCTGAGATACGACAAAAAGTTTTAGGAAAGAGAAAAATTACTCTGAAAATAAAAAAAAAACATTTTTTTCATTTTGGTTGTCACCTGTAACTACTTTTCAAAAAGTGAATTAATGCGCATATTAGGAACTAAATGTACACGGTGTATGTACACCGTGTATGTGTGAGGCATGAGAAAACTATTTCATTTCTAAAAGAGAGTAATGAAAAACAGAGATGTGATAAGACGCATTTGCACAAGAAAGTGTTACATATTCGGAAGTTAATCTAAATTAGAAAAAAATATGAATATTTATCAAGGCTAGATGCTTTATCTGGGTTGTACATCGGAGTCTATTTTCATATCGAGCTTTCTTCGTTTTCAAAAGGTGCAAAATATTTATTTATATCCCTATAAAAGAAATCTGAAAATTACTATTTTTGAGTTTGTTGGGTCTCGAATGGGAAAATTCCCCAGATATTACTCTAAATAAATACGGGGAGGGACTACTTTTCGAAATACCTCCACCTATATTAATATTACTCTTTCAACAAAATTACAAGGGATTAGCAGATTTTTAGATGGGACACTGAAAAAAAAATACTACCAAGAGAAAAGTTCTTCGGTCGTCTTGTAAGGCCTGCAGGCAAAGACACTGGTCATTTTTCCTATGCATTTTTTAGGGAAATGTTATTTAACAATATTAGTCAATGAAGAATTTTGGAGAAAAAAATCCTGTAGGCCTTTCAGCACGCTAATATTGCTAAATATTTTTCTCAGAATTTCCATTATACCATAAAAGTGTGCTATCCGAATACAATATATAGCAATTTCATTTCCAAAAATCCTGAAATGGCGGAAATTTAGCTTGAAATCTTCAGAAACCATGCTGATTAATCCATCCAAGACTCCAGTCCAATGAATTTATTTTCGATGGATGTGAGAGCACCAAAGAGTCTCTGAGAACAGAGCGAAGAGACATAAGGCGGAGAACGGAATGTGCGGAGTTCGTATAAATTCGATCCTCCTAACGGTCTTTGGTTAGGCAAGCAACAGAGTGAGATTGGATTGAAAGGTGCGTATAACTTTGAACATCTGTTTTCAAACTCCGACGTGGTTCGCGATCGATTTCCTGTATCGCAAAGGGTTCATGAAAGATAGGAAAAGGGAATAGAGAGGGAGAAAGAGAGAGAGGACACCTACTGGATAACCTTTCGGACACAGAGGATTGGCCATGGAAGGAATGGTAGTGTTTGGGGTGTGTTAGGTCGGGTAGGGTACCGGAGTGGAGGGTGGCATAGGGGGAAAGAATGGGGGAAGGAGGGAGGATGAGCAGCATGAAGATGAAATGGGTGGGTAGAGGGGCGACGAGAGAGGGAAATGAGGGAGGGTGAGGAAGGAGAGGGAAAGTTTTCGGTCTGGATAAACGACCGTATTTACGCACCTTGCGGTGCAAGATGGATGGACCTGTGTGAGCGATCGGCAGGGGTTGGGTAGGAGAGGAGGTGGAACGAAGGGGGTTTCGGAGGATTGAAAACGGGTAAATTGAAGGGATTAAGGAATGGAGGAGGGAAGGGTAAAACATGAGGTAAAATAGCCCACGCAGAAGGCGCTATTGCTGAAGTAATAGTATTGGGTAGGTACCGAGAAAAAGAGTACTAAGCCGAGGATGGAATCACCGGCGTTTGCGAGAACGAAATTGTGACGGTAATCTTCCTCCTCCCGTCAAAAATGAAGTTCACATTTAACGGCCTAAGCTATCTGAGGTCATGCGCAACACATACCTCGAAGCCCAGACCACGGATTTAAAGTGTACAATGTGATTCTTGAATATTTTAAAGAACTAAATCTGGTTAATCCATTTCGGTAATTTGATGTTGATAATTAAATGTTGGTTTTCAAACGTTATTTAAGTGATATCTTGTATTAGAGTAAAATTTACCATAACATGCACTTAATGACATTCTTTGTATTACTCTATTTTTGTATAATTAGCTTATATCGTTTAACCTCTTAATGTTATGTTTAATTTTTAAAAATTCAATTTTAATATTTTTTATTGCTTTAATTGGACAAATATAAGAGAGCTTAATATAACGAGGTATATAAAAAGGGCTTTTATTTAGTCTTGGCAATTTAATCCAAAAAACTATTCCACTTAACCCTGCAACATATGGACATAAAGTAATCAGTTCCACAAGCAGTATCAAGGTTGTTCACCGACGGTTTTTACAAAAGACATGGTGTCAATTTAATTGGCGCTTTAATAATCCCAATGTAGAAAATTTGTATTTCCTTTTGCTCCTTAAACTGGATTTGTATGCTGCGTTCTCTCAGTATATGAATATCTAATTCTCTTCACATTCGAAAACAAAGCAGGCAGGGAAAACCTGGAAAACGCCAAAAGTGTGAAATACGAAAGAAGAATCAGTCGATGCGCTCTCCTGTCACATTCAAAAATTGAAATTAAGAAAATTTCGATTAGCAATAATGATCGGGTCATTTCTGTGTCCTGAAACCGTTTATTTTCAAATCCAGATTGTTCATTTAATTTGCATCTGATCACAGCCATTCAATGAGCTATACCTCATCTTGGCTTCTCTCTCGTTCCAATTTTCTACTGTCCTTTCATATATTTTCGCACAACACACAAACAGGGTTATTTAATCTGAAAAACGACCAATTTCCTTACAATCAGTCCAGTTTTTCGAAGGAAATATCTGCCCCCGAGTGTCGAAGGGTGAACATTTATAGCCGAAATAGGATAGAGTTGAGATCGGGGCTAAGGTGCAGAATGGTGGATGGCTGAGGGAGGATGCTGACAGGAGAGTGAAAGCGTTGAGGTGATGCAAGGTATCTTTTACTGCGAAGGGTGGGAGGGTGAGGTGAACGAAGGAGTAGGACGGCATTTTCGCTCCCAGCAGGAAACAGGATTTGGAAATATCAAATGAGAGCCGTGGACAGCGACATAGCTCGCAAATTCTCAAACTACTCCACTCACTCTCTAAACCCTGACAATGACTGACCTCCTCCTCCCTCACTTAGTCCGTCGAATGTATCCCTCAGCGACCTAATTATAAGTTTTTGGTCATTTAACACAAACTGGTATATTTCTACGGCAAAAATATGCTATAAAGTACACAAAAAATGTACTCGTGAAAGATATAAGCATAGAAAAACTGTTTCCAATAGTAATTACCCTCAATAATAATATATAAGAATAATAAATAAGAATAGGCACACACCTTGATGTGCAGATGCTCAGCTTCAAATTTAATGGCTAACTCTCAAACCGCCATTGAGCTTAATCCTCCATTAACATCGCATAATATGCTTTAGACTTAAGGCCTTCATTTAGTTCGAAACTAATTACAAATAACAATAAATTCAAATGAGAAGACGAATCACCAGAAATTTATTTGATTTTGTTTACATGCGAAATAAATTACTTTGAAATTAAATGTAAATATTGAGTGATTTCTGCTCTCATTAATTGCTGTACCGTTTTACGACAATTTAGTTTCTCTTTTGTTTGTGTAAGCTGGGGTGCTAAAACATTAAATGAAATTAATAATTAAGAAAAAAGTATTATTTATTCAAAGCCACTTTATACTACTATTCCCATTTAAAATATTAAATAGAAAGGTTACTGCGATGGGTTCTAGGGCTGCAGTTTCACTGCATCCCGAGTACCCTGAGCATCGAATAATGAATTTTAGGTATATAAAGCAGGATACGAATTTTATCTACGCCCGAAGTCATATTCTATAATATACGAATGCTGTTCAACAAAAAACGATATTTCTTTTTTATTCTCCCACCCGATTGTGTAAATATTAAATTTGATGTTACATTGTTAAAAGTAGGGGCGCTGCAGTTCAGTGGGTAGAGCGCTGAGCTACTAACCGAAGGGCTCGGGTTCGATTCCGAGTGACGCTTCTGGGCACACTCATCTTCACCCAAGCTGTGTATCATTTATCGGGTACCAGATCATCCTGGGAAATCATAGGCGGCAAAGGGGAAGAAACTGGGCACCCTACCCTTGTGTGTGAATTTCACACGCCGCATTAGGGCTTAGTACTCACTCTTACCTCACCTACCAAACTGTGATTTTGATTGTTATAGTAATGTGTAATGAATATATGGCACAAGTATTTTACTCCAATATTGCGTTAACTGAAGCTGTTGAAAGTTGAAACATGTTCACTTCATCTACGGCAACGATGGAGGTAACACGCGACGACACTCATGGTGTTTTTTTCTCATTAGGGAAAAAGAAAAAGTCACATAAGACTAGATCTGGACTATAGAAAGGACGAGGTATACACGTAACATTGATTTTTACGATATATTCAACAACAACGTTTGCGATTCCCGTCAATCGTGGCACTGCAATCAACATGTTTGCTTTGAAATGCGGCATTTTACGATGTGGCCCTATAGAATGCTTCATTTGCAGAACGTATGTTGGCATGGCATGCTGATACACTATACCCTGAATATCGAAAAATGTTATGACCACAACTTCCCCAGCACTTTGTCTCTTTTTGATGTTAGTGATGCCAGAGATTTATACACCGAACTTTGCAGTTTGTTCTCAAAATCAAAGTGACGCATCCATGTGTGTATTTATCTGCAATGATAACCTAAGAAAGAAAACTCATTATTCTGTAAGATCAACTTCAACAGCTAAAATACCTGCTCACGAGCGTCCAGTTTTACAGGTATGAGCAGTCTCGAAACCCCCCCTCGCACAAAAACGCCTCATGTGCAATTTTTCTTATTCTTAAATCACACATTAAGCTAACAGTGTAAGAAAGTTATATATGTCTACAAAAAATTATACACAAAACACATTTATGATCAACTATTCTTGAATAGAAACAGTTACCCATAATTAAAAATGTACAATAGCTCGTTATATTTTCTACTGAAGCCTGCTTGATTATACCAAGAGCTATTATGACCAACCATAACAAAAGAATATTCATACTATGTAAACGATGACATTTTAAGGATTTCTTAAAGGCAAATGGACACTCAGTTACCTCCCAGAGGAAAATTCCCAAATATTAATATACCGCTTTCTACCTATACCTTTATTAGTTGACCTACCTATACCTTTATTAGGTACCTTTATTAGTTGACTAATAAACTTCGACATTCATAAGATATATGATATTTAGGTTCTTCAATCTGACGTGAGACCTCAATGCTTTCACGAATTCAGTATTCATTTCACGAATTCATACCAAAAAACTTATTTTTAGCAAGCAAAGGTTTTCCATAGTCATCTTATTATTCTTAAAATGAAAATACCCAATGGATGCCGACTAAAACGGGCCTTTAAAAATAGTAAACCAGCCCATTGGTGCGACCCTTTCCTGGTAATTAACTGACCAAACGATATTCTGGCATGTTGTTCTCTCATATCGTACTTTCAGTTGGAAATTGGGTTCGTTTGAAATGAATAAGTCCTTGTGGAAATTGCTGCATTTCAACTTTTGGTACCATTTTTAATAGTTCCGCAAAAGACTTCTCGTGAAACGATTCGATATTATTTGTTAATATTCCATGAACAGCCACCGCATGATTTTCCATCGACCAACTTAAAAAATAGCTTATTAAGGGCTAGGACTACTTAAAATGAATAGCTATGATAAAAAAGGTTTTAAATACATTCATCAGTAAAAATTTCATCCGAACTGCCAAAACACTGGAAATGACAGCCCAGTAACTTTCTCATTGAAAGACAAAACAACTTTATTTTTCCACAAACTTTAAAGTTGTTTTTCAATGATGAATCGTTTCCACCAAGTAACGGTCGATACCATCAACTGCCAATTGGTAACTTTCATTAAGCCTAATAAGCATTTCAAAAATGTCACGTTTAGTCTAAGCTATAGGTAAAAAGCGGCACATGATCAATAGGTAGGGGGAATATCGGCTGTCGCTGTCAGGTGTGTGAAATATGTCAAGAGAACGACTATGTTGTCTCGGGTTTGGTCGTGCGATTCAACGAATTGCTTCAAGTCGATTTGCGTGGTGGAGGACGAGGGAACTTCAACGTTGACTTTTCCGTAAATCATATGGAAGGCGTGATGAGTGAATTGAAACATATTTTACAAGGACTAACAAAGAGGAAAGTAAACATTCCTTGGGGTTTCCAGGCGACGGGGAGGAGCGATTGAGAGGAATCGATCCCAATTCGGCGCGTTCTCACTCGCGGCGACGGTTTCTTCCTTCCCTCCTCTCTTCACTGCCATTGTCTCTCTCGATCTGTGAAGAGGGGTGAACGCCCCTCGTCTCTCCGTGTTGCGGTGAATAATTGGCGAACTTTGGGAAGCCCCTCACCCCCCCTCTTCCCCTATCCTGTCGTGTAAAGGCTGCGTGTCGACCCCTGTTGATCGTGGACTTTCTTTGACTCTCTCGGGTAAACCGAGAATGTTTCCTCATTAATTATTGCTCGTGCCACTTTCTCAGGTATCTTTCCAGCTCCTATAAGGTCTAGAAGAACCTATGGCATACCCCTTTTAATTACCAGGGATAAACATTCATCTCGGGAGCGCGATTGAAAGAGCCTGGAAAACAGAGAACGCTCCTAATTTTCATGGGCTGTACACGTTGACCATATTTGGAGTGAGAAATTAGTATTATGCTAAGGACATTTTACTGAGAGATTGATTATGAACTTTTCCCTCCATTTTGACACTATTAACACACTGAAATATATGCATATTTACAAAATCTAATAAGATTTATAAATACTAATAAGCCTCTTCGGAATCCTGGATGTTATACCTTGGCAGTACAGTTAGTTGTTCACTAATCGTCTCCTAATTCTGGATAGCTTTTGTAAAAAAACTGAAATAAACGTAAACTGCCTGAAATGAGATAAAAATCTGGCAGAGTCAAATTGAAGATATACTGTTCACTTTACTCCTAGCATTAAAAAAATTCATTTTAATTAATGAAAATTATATTATTAAAATTATATTATTAAATCAATTAATGAAAAAATATATAGAAAAAATCATTACATTCATGTCCAATGCTAAGTATTGATTATTCAACATCCATTAGCAGCATTATGGTTTAATTGAATAACCTACTGGAGCCCGACGCATGCCCTTTAATCGTGAGCATGCATTTGGAAACAACAAACTTTGGATATGAAATTTAGTCATTCACTTTGGAACCAATTCACTCTGTCACGAGGAGATTCAGTAATGCAAATCATTATAACGCTTCATTCATTATTGCTCTGCTAAAGTACTAAATAATAAATGTATTCAAAGCACCTGGGGGAGAATTCCTTTTTCAATGTGAATAATATTTTTGGACAGAAGTGAAATGAATCGTTTAAATTATTTTGCAGAAGTCTATGAAGATAGATGATTTCCATATTGTTACTAATTACAGATATGTAAAAATCACATCAACCAACAAATTTATATTATTTAGACTGTGTTCGCAAAATTGAAAATAAAAAGAAAGAAATGATTTCAACTCTAATTAGCTCGATGTGACTTACCTTTATTAGGAAATCAAAATATTTCCTCCACTAGGCAGCAATTCTACATGGAATTCGAATCAATTTAAATGAGGGTTCACCTTATAATACGAATCTGCCGTCCAGCAAAAATTTCCCAGAAATTCAAAACTGATCAAGCGTTTTATAGAAAATTTAACGTGCCGGAACTGTGGCAGGTGATATACTACATAGGAACTCTTGAATAAGTAGTTGACTAAAGGAAGACCCACAGTGTGGTTGTACACTTTCTTGAAATGTGTTCGACCCTATGCTTAGTGAACTCAATGCGAAAACCAATGACATATATTTTCACGCAAAATGACTACAGACTCCACATACCAAAGGCGTTACAAGTATTTAGGGTCAGTGTACACCAGGGGAAGGAACTCCGTAATTCTTAAGTCACCACTCTGACATTTGAACTTTAGATGGAATTCATGGAACGTTGCCGTGGTTATGAAATACAACTCTACGCGTGGTAAGACGTAATGGAGGCTGGTCTTACTCGCAAGAACAAGGGCAGAAATGGCACACGGCGTAGCCTGGGAACGGTTGTGTCTAGAGAGGGGAAAAGATCCAAACTAATCCCTGCTCAATCGGATTCCCTGGAATCTTACGGTCCTGTCGAATAGGCATTGGTATCAGCAGAAGCCAAGGGATTGGAAAAGGGAGAAATGCGTAAATAAATATATGAGGAGTAGGGGATGAGAAGAGTGGAGTGGGAGGTGGGACAAGAGAATTTTAAAGGAATCTTGATCTTGATCGAAGGAATTTATACTGAAGTACCCCTTTTTTTATTAAATGCATATTTGCCCTGAAACTATAAATATGTCCAGCAATGCCAGCATATTTTGAGGACTTAAAGGTCATATCCCTTGTGCTTCTTCAGGGAATTAATAAATTATAAAGCATATTATAATTAATTACAATAATAATATTAAATTATATTATATACATAAATTATAATAAATAAATTATTAAGCAAAGTATAACACACATAGTTCGTCAAGGAAGACGAGAAAAATTCGTTTTCGTTAAATCTGCTAGTATTTTATCCAATAAATACTTAAGATGATTGATTACCTGTTAACTAAAAGAGTGCCATACTGTACACAATGAAACTCATTAAAAAAAATATGCATCACCTTTCTTGAACTTCCAGGCTAGGTAAAGGTCTCATTGTTTGCGGTTAAAGGTTTTCAAACCTTAGGACCTATTTTAAATTGACAATAGAAATATTGGGTATCGTTGATTATTCCTGCTATCATGAACAACTCGCTCCTTTTTTTAGCCAACTGATTAGTACGTTTAGCATCTCATAGCATATAAAATTCTTTCAATGGATTTTTTTTGATCTTGCATTGCATTGGCAAGTTGTGATCCAAATTACTTGATTTGGACGGCCTTAAAACAAGTACGAACCAACAAAAATTAAGGGACTACTTACCCAACTGCTAATGTTCCATTTATATTAAAAGAATCAATAAAATTGAGGCTTATTAGTCCAGAATTTTTTATTTCAATTTTACGACAAATTAATGTAAATGCAATCAATCCTTTTTCAATGCCTTGGAAAGTAGTACCTAATGAATTCAAAGTGACGAATACGTCTTCACTATGAAATATGGCTGTACTGATTAATTACTTATTAAAATCTGGATTAATTATATGCTGGGAAAATTAATTAACCAATTACTTCGCCTATAATAATATGGGTCCCAAAGTTTACAATAAATATTTGGTGAAGACTCACATTCAAGGATCAACATGATGAGTCAACCAAAGATTTAAGAATATATTTTAGTAAAAAAATTCGATAGAGCATTTGGCCAAAATCCAGAGATTTCCAAAACGTTACCTCCAAAATATGTTTCCTATTGCTATTAGCTCATTATCAACTGCAAAAACTGCACCGTAACAACAAAACAGATTCAATCACACAGCAAATGGAGCGGATAAATATTAATAATTTGAAAACCCAAATTTTCTTTAAAAAAAAGGTTTGACGAAAGTTTTTGCATAAGAAGCTTTAGGCGAAAAGATAAACGAATCCGATAAAATAAAAGAAAACAGCATCAATCCCCCTTGTCACACAAAGCCAAACTTTTCAGAATTTTGCACGTCATGGCTTCAATTTCCAAATTCGTAGAGGTTAAACTGTTTGGACTCAGAACGCTAACGGCTCCACTACTAATGACCTCTCTGACTTCGGAGCCATGAAAAATAATCACTCAACTAAAATAAGAAAATGGCCGTACCGTGCTCATGCTTTCAGAGAATTTCAGCAAAAAAACATGTTTTCTTCCTGCTGAAATTTTTTTCCACCGAAATTAATCGCGTAAACAATGCGTCCGTCCCTCGAGGTAAGGGACATTGAAGTGGTGGGGTTTATGCGAGGGAGGCTCAACGAAAGAAAAGAGCGTGGGTGGGGATGGGGGAGGAGGCATTGGA
>LYUA01000027.1:303871-317409 GCA_002093875.1 Calopteryx splendens | reverse complement strand
ACGGAGTAGATCTCCTTAATTACTCAGGAAACTCCGAATCAAAAATTTGGTTATGCCTCGAAAGACAGGAAACAATAGGAAAGGGAAACTTGTTGGTTGTAAAACAGTGAGGGGATAGAGGAAAATTGAGACATCTCCGGCCCATGAATTCGGTTGCCTCAGCAATTAGTAAAACAGCCAATTTACGAACAGTTATAATACAGTCAAGCATACCCATCTCTTTCAGCTCCACCTTCACCTGGCACCTATAAATATATAATATCGCTTATTTATTAAATTAAGTTATTTTATGTTCTTATTTGTATGATAAAGTTTTTGCATAGCAGCCAACTTCAAATTAATTAGCAATAAGAAATCAGTATTACTGATGAAAGAACGAGACATTTAAAGCCAGAGCTCAGGAAAATGAAGCGAAAGAATAAGTTTCGAAACATAAATAGTTCTACAGAAAGTCAAGAGCCATTTCTCGGAATTTCACAATTTATTATTTACATATTTAATGTTAAAATGAGGAAGTACTCTTCCACAGGGTTAATTGTGGTATTTTACCTGTTTATCCATGATAATGGTCTCTCTCTCTCTCTCTTGATACGGATCGTTAGATGCATAAAATAAGAACAAGGATTGAAAGCGTTTAATACATATATTGAGGTCGTAAATAGGAGAAAACGTGAATGCACCTAATAATTTATGTAAAAATGTACCGAACATTGCCATTTATAGGAAAAAATTGCAGTAGAACTCAATTTCCATTAAGAAAGTGAAACTTATTAAAATAAAATACGATAATCAAATAATCAATTTATGTGAATTAAGATAATATTATACCTAAAAAAAAAGCCATATTTTACATTTATCCATATTTAGGAATGCCATATCTATAAATAGAGGCTCAAGGAACAATGACTGCTAACAGTTCAGGTCCTTGAGTTCAGTGTTGTTTATGCCTCATTCCTTAGCGCCCTGCGTTGACAAAGTTTGTAGTAATTATAAAAATAAATAAAAAACTAGTACGTGTAACGTAAACACATAAAAAATGTGGTCAATGTAGACTTCACAGTTGAATAAATAAAAAGGCACACAGAAAAATCTCCCACTATTTTCAAAAAATGCAATCACTGTTTGTAAACATATATCTTAGCCTATCTCTAGCAGAGAATAAGATTTTAACGACAAACAAAAGCCTTTATTTATTTCCGCAATAAGATGGATTAAAATAAGATAAAGACGTTTTGATGTCAATGAAGTAACTATTCCACATCGCATGAAATTGGAAGAATTGCCAAAGCTGATGAAATGGTGGCCGTTAACGCCTTATTACGAGCAAGACAGCATAGGATTAAACTGTAATGCTGACGAGCCGAGTGCTGTTGAGGTACGTTCCTCTAAATCCAGCTATAAAGAAATGGAGAGTGAAAGGAGGTACAACCAATGTCACTGGGTCGTGGACCTTATATAGAAAATCTGAGCATTCATTCCATATTAATAAGCATAAAAACTTGAAAAGTGATTATTTTTTAGATCATTTCCAACTTCAACTTTCGAGCGATAAAAATTCTTTGTCTATTGATTTATCTTTGGCTATTTCCAGTAATAGTTCCACTTCCTTCGCTTGATCGGCAAAAACTTGAAGACATAAATTGAATCTGCCATATGTTACACCACACAATGAATCACCATTGGAATATGTCTGCCATTAGTGAAGGTAATATGCCTTTACCCAAAGAATATATCGAAGCAAAACTGAATTAATGCATAGCGTTATGGCTGATAACGGATATTCCACTAGGTCACCTAGTATATTTTTAAACATTTGTAGAACATTTCATATTTACTGGACTTGATTGCATGACTGTAAATTGATATGACTTTCTCTAAATGACGTAAAAACTGTCTTAGGTCAAAGTGAAAAGTAACTTATTATTAAACAAAAAATGATAACAGATGTCGTCTGCAGTGAAGAGTAACCTTTGCAAACCATCGTTTATTAATGAATTATTTATAAGTAATTTTAATGAATTGAAGGAAATCGGTCACATTTAATGGATGATCTGATTAATTGTGCATAATGTCTTATAGCAATTATTGTATACTTTATCATCCCATTTGATATTTCAGATTTTTTTATTTTTCTCCAAGTGATCGAACTGATACTTTGATGCATTAATAATCCATGATCATAAAAGCGTTGATCTCTTCAAATAGTTTTGTTCTTAAGCCTGCGGATCTCGTTTTTTAACTTTTAGGAGATTGAAAGATAATAATTAGGAGATTGAAAAAAAAACAATAATTGAGTACAAATTTTCTCTAAAGGAAATAAAAGAATAAAAATTTTAAAACTTAAAATTACTATTAAAAATGTACGTATGTTGAATTAAACTATGGAGTTATTTTACATTTCTATTGTGAATGGATATTTTGACTATTTACACTATAAAATAATTTTCGTTTAGATTACAATCCTCCTTTTTCAATTTCATGTATTTTAAACTATTGAGCCTATAAGGACTCTTGATCCACGACCATTTCCCGCTTTTCCTTCCCATTTCCTAAGGTGGGTCAGTGAGCAAGCTGGTGTTTTACTTCGGTTAACCCAAGCTTGAAATTAAAAGTGTTTTGACTTCAGGATCCTAGAACACTTTCTCCCTCTGATGTCAAACCGTGTCTTAACGGACGAGAATCTCCCCAAAAAAAGGGCATCCAGGAAGTCATGCCTTCAATTCAAGGAGAGAAAGAAATCAAACAAAGCAAAGTCGGATGCTTTGAAAGAAAAATGCACGTTTTTCTTTTTGAATTGACTTGGGTAGAAATTTTCTTTTCATTTATTTTTCACGAAGTGTAACGAGAAATGAAAGAGAGAACGAAATACGCGTACGACTGGGCGCATTTTGAGCTTTAATATCATTCACACGTTCCCAGCAAAGTGATCCCACGCGAGAATACGAATGGGCCTTCCTTGTGAAGGCGAGCTGCGATAAAAGCGTGCGAACGAATTCGGGGCCAGCAGAGAGGGGGAGCATCCTGGGAGGAATGCATTCTCAACAGCATGGGGCGGAAGGGGGGGTGGGGGTGGCGGTTGAGGATCATGGGAAAGTGAAAACTGGAGGGTGGGATTTATTGTTATAAGTCTGGTATTAGGGAAATGGAAAGTGGAGCGGGAAGTTTTAAGTAATGTAATTTGCATATGAGAATGAACCAGGGGGCTTGGTGTTTTCGTTATTCGATGAAAGATTACAAAACCAATTCTCTCACTCTGACAAGTTTCTCCGATTGCCTCTTACATTTACAAGTCAACGAAAAGCAATTAGTAAATGCAATGAGTTCTATGTATCCCTGCAGTTTGTAAGTACTTCATCATGCATAGAAAAAATATCGTAGATACTCTGTTGAAAAATTGGAGGAAAATGTATAGAAATTAATACGTTTACTAAAACGGAAACATTTCACTCATAGAAAAATTAAAAGTCTCTATTAAAGTGTATATAAAAAATACATATGTTGTGTTGTAATATAAGAATTTTCAAGCCAACTCAATTTAGAAGTGGGTTTATACACATTTTAAATTAGAGCTGTGCAGAATAAATTTACATATAGCCCTTTAAAGATAACGCTGAGATAATCCATTGATCAAGTTTATTTATTATTATTAAGATAGTTATGAAGATGCACAGAAAATCCGCATAGAAAGATTTAATTACATATATCAGGTAGATTATAAGCGAATTGAATGCATGAAAATACATAGGAATGAACACACTACTTGAAAATAGATCATAATTAAGGCTAAACCTGAGATAACTAGCTTTAGACGGCCATTATTTGATCCGCAAGACAAGTATAATAGCTGTTAAAAAATCAAATTCATAAAATCCATATATATAAGCGAAACGGTAGATACGCTCTTCTCTCAATACGTAAGGAAATAAAACCAATTCGGAATTAAAACAGTGAAAACAGCCGCATCACTTCTGAACGGTGAACTATAAAAGCAAAAAAAGTAGAAATATTCGATGAATGACAATAAGCACTTCCTAAACAATGTTTCACCTTATCGAAAGCAGAGCCCAGGTAGTTGGAAGTGTTTTATTGCCAAAATCGCCATTATTTTTTTCATGACCTCTGCTTTTAAGGTAAAACCCTTATAAATCAGATAAAAATGCAATTTTCATCGTTCGTTATTTATTGAGTTTCGATTGTTAATAAATCCCAGTTCAAATAATCTTTTATTTTCCTTGAAATCTTCTATAACTTTCTTTTTTATTCGGACAGTGGAAATCATGTAACAATTGGCAATCATTGCTTTCAAAGGAACTTCCAATTATTTCAAAGCTCTGACTGGGAAATCGCTACAAAACCCGGAAGAATATGAGGGACTAGAATGAATTTAAGAGGCTAAATCAATTAATCGGTAAGCAGCTGTATAGACGAAGGCCAGGCCATTCTGAGCATCGGTGAGACCAACAGGTGCGCTACCTAAACACGACAGTCGAAAGAAAGAACAAGAGGTTCGGCCTTCGCAGGGGGAGAGCCATGGTAAGGACCGCGAGGCAATGCAGCAGAACCGCGAGAGGGGTGAGAAGGGAAAGGAGAGCGCATCTGGGGAGGGTGCGGGTGGTTAAGGCTGGGAATCGGACGGGTGGAGTGGGAAGTGCTGGGGTGGAGGAGGGAGGGGTGAAGAGGAGAGGGGCGGGGAGCGCGCGGATGGACGTAAGGAGCAACTGCGGTCTCTTCACACAAGCACTCGAGCCGTCTTGAAAGTCGGTCGGAAGCTCTCGAGAGTTCGTTTACCCGGCAACCACTCGGCATTATCTCGGCCACCGCCGGTAGTGCCCACTCGGATCCTTGGTGCGCAGAGACTTCAACAGCTGTGACGGTGACTTCAACGACCGCACGAGAAGATACCAGCATTTCGCCAGCACCCCAAGGAGAATAAGTGCACGTGTGCCCGCGGACCCAGTTGCGTCCTCTGGCCAACGGACCCCCCCGCCGCCGGCATACCGTCTCTTGACGCGCAATCAGATTTTTTTCGAACAAATAAGTGCCATCGTTTCTCTCTCCGCGGGAACATTTTTGTAACAGTTACCCCAGTTATTTGGCGCAGTCAAGTCAAAGGGTTTTGCTTTCTTTTTTACGAATCGTCTCTCAACCTGTGAGTGCTTACCGCACTAGCGTCGATATCACATAGCTGTGAGAGAAAAAATTTATATAAAATATTTATTCTCGTAAGGTGTTCATACATGGAGGCATAAATTTGGGAGGATTCGTACTTTGAGTGGAATTACACGGGAAATGTTAAGGTAAGAAATTTTTAAAAGTCATTGGACATAATTGAGCACATTGTCTAGCATATGGGTGGTAAAAGTAGCTTTACCATCATAAACTAAATTATGTTGAACAAATAACTGAGTGGAAAACATGAAGCGGACATCACGTTTTATATTATTTTCCTAGCAATATTTTTTTCCCAATTCAAATTGATCGCAAGTGTTTTTCAGTGAATTTTTTATCAATAATTAAGTTAGTTACTTCCATTACTAGTTTACCCCATCAATTTTACTACAATCATGCAAACATCTTTCGCTAAGGAAGACTATTCTAGTCTCCGAAGTATTGTTTCTCTTCCACAACGAGAATTCCCTAGAAAGTAGGTATCACAACATTGATCAGAATACTTCACGATGATAAAATAAAAACAAGTAACACGCTACACAATGGATTTATTCTATCACCATGGATATCAACAATTTCCCCAAAGTGATTGAGTGAATGAGGTAGTACCATACATTCAGAATATTTACTTAATATTGATAAAGTCATCTTATTAAGGAAATACTTGAATAAATTGCGTTGAGAACCTATTTTCGCGTAGGACTATGTACTGGTATAGTCTAAGTGTGTCGGAACTTTGAATAGGCTTCTATTTTGTTTTAATTTGAATGTTTCAATAATATTTCAAAGCAGGTGTATAGTATTTTTTTAAACACTGGAAATAAGTGCTGCCCTTGAGGAGGAAAAATAAACCCAAAACATTAGATTTGAATCAACATCAGATGCAGAAAGCATAGCAACGTTAAAGGCTCAAGTTCAAGATCTTGCCCCCTCGCTTATTTATCTCAGGAATCTGCTTCTTCCAAGGTTATTAAAAAATCGGAGATACGCTTCGATTTTAATTTTAAAGCATTGATAATAACAACATGCATTTCTATTAAAATTAATCGTAATTATTAATTAACAATATTTGCAATCGTTTTAAATTTTACTTCTGCAAGTCTAGCAAAGTCGGATCCTATGATTCTTGATATTTTTAATTCACTAATCGTAGGATAAGAAAAATAAAAATGTACTAACATAAGCAATGAATAAGATACACAGTTTCAGGCTTGATGTAGTGGAAGGAATCCATCCTCATTAATAGCAATGAATAAAAATTACAGCTAATTACCACTAATTGTTAATTATTTTTTGAGCTTATTCAATCTGTATTTATATTGTTTTTTTATAATATTTTAAAACTATCACAAACACTGAAAATGAGTACAAAATATAGCAGTCACCTACTGAAGGTAAGATAGCCTAGATTCTGAATAAAAGTAATTTTGTGGAAATTTCATTAAAAAGACGAATTAAACAAGTAAACATTTAAATATGTTATAGAATTTAATCTCGGCTACATCGCAGTTGATATTAAACACTTGATACCTTTACTTAAGTCATTCAGAATAATTGCAATATTGTCTCCCGAGACCTTGGCAACATTTATTAGAAAACTAATTGATTTTCAGCAATACATAATGCTTTACCCATCTTGGTGTGTCTATTCCATCGCACTTTCATAAGAGCATTCACCGGCTACACATAAAAGCCCCTGCATTAGAAGATCCATGGGTGTAAAGATTGTTCTGATTGCAGTGGCACGCAATAATTAGAGAGATTGGATGTTGCCAAGCGTTTTGCGAAGACAAACCCAGATGAGTGTTGTGCTATTCACTATTTTTATCAAAATTTCTTTTTTCAGTGACTTTCTGTGAACTAAATGGAGCAATGGATTTCTCATCAAATAATTTGTTAACAGTGACCGCCTACCTTGCTATTCTCTTCGTGACGAACTTCTCTCCTACATGCAGTAGAAACGTGTCCTTTGTCACCAAAAGGCAAACTACTTTAGGTAAGTATTCTTCTAAGTCATTCTTTCGCGGTGAGCTTCTAAAATTTCAATTAACCTATCAAAAGGCTAATCATCACACGATCATCTCTTCCTTAAAAGATTAAAAACTAAGTCTAAGTCTTCCAAGTCATTCTTTCCCGGAATACCTAATATCTAATCCCGGTAATGCAAATTTCTACGACATTCTTTTGTAGCACTTAAAATGCGTTAAACCGTTTTTTAGGTAAGGCTCAATATCTGCGAAAAATCCCTATGGATATAAATAAAATGTAGTTATACCCAGTATTAATTTGTAATGGAATATCATAGAAATTGTTTTCTATTTTCCATGAACTGCTTTATGGCCTTACATCTCACCCGTCCACCTGAACTTAGAGCTAAGAGTTCCTCGAAGTTGGGACAATGAGGATCTAGTTTATTTGAATACTTAACCAAATACGTCCATTACATCTTTTGAACATCCAAGCCACTAAAGTTATATCAAAATAAAGAGGCTGGATATGCATTCGGAAATATTTTTATGACAACTGACCGATGTCAAGTTGTTTTGTTAGATGAACTACTTTTTGCCTAAAATGAAAACTGTCGTAATTACAGTCACCCATAAAACATAATCAGAAAAATAACATATTCAGCATTTTAGTGCCTTAACAATAAAAACCCAACTCATTGTTTGTCTACAGAACTTTTCAATTCAAACTAATTACTTAAATTATCTATAAGTTCCTTATTCATAAGCGAAGGTTGTTATTTTTTAGCTTTTTTTGCAAGGCGGTGGGTATACTGCATCTTCTCATCCGTTTGAAAGTGAAAAAAGATTGCCAGTGTGCGAAGGGACAATTAAACCCTGATGTTCCAAGATATTCAAAGCCGAAGAACACGCCACGACGCGGATGGGAGCATTTGTTTCAGGAAATTCTTCAGTTCATGAGCCCAGTACAAAGAGAAGATTTATCTTGAAAGTCCGGGGCATCTGATACATATTATGAAAAAACCCCAGAACATCCACAAATAACGGACAATAGATAAGCTATTCGCGGCAGTTGATTATTATGAGGATAAGCGACTGAACTGCGTAGGTTTCCACCCTCCTTTTTCTCATCTCACTCCGCCGTACGACCTTAACTCTCACCCATTCACCTGAACCTCGCACTTAACGAATAAGAATTTGCTCACACTTGGATTATGACCCTTGAGTAAGAGCTTGGGATTGGAGATCGGACACTGGTGCATCATACATCTGTAGAGAATCCAGGGAAACAAACATCAAAACAATTTGGAAAATAGTCGCAGAGCGAAAAAGCGTGTCCTAATTTTTAGATGAAATATAATTCCCCTGTTGGCCCATTCACCAGCTCCAAGGGTCGCAAAGCCATGATGACCCTGAGGTCAGCATGAATAACAGTTGGTTTCATCAGCTTACACCAACTGACGTCGAAGTAAGCAAGAGAACGAAAAACGACCTTAAGGGTATGAACATAATAGTGGTTGAAAGAGAACAGTAAGATGTTCATTCGGGGAAGACAGCACTATAAAACAAAAGGTGAAACAATTAAATGCCCGCAGATTGAGTTCTCATTGTATTTTTCAATCGTCGACAGCGCCCACTCGTTGGGAAGCGTTGCACGCTCTCGGGTGTCGAAAATCAGAGGGAAATGAAGGAAGGTTTGAATGTATGAACGGGAAAAATGTTCCTCTATTTTACTAGACGACTTTCACTCTCAGTTACTCACACTTTCACTCCCACAGCCCCCTCATGAGCAACTTCCTTCAATTAAATACTCTTAGCCATCATCAAGGAGATAAGGATCTCGGCAAGATCGCGTGTAGAAGACCTAAAGGACATGATGACCTTTGAAGGAATTGAAGCGTGCCACCATAATGGGATTTTATTTCTCTTTTTTTAACTAACCTGCGTTTTAATCGTCAATTCTTACTTCCGAAGTCGTTTTAACGCCTTCTTTGTTGCAAGGGAGCGTTTTACAACACTCCAATGTCCAAATCGGGCGGATATCAAATGTATTTTTTCAAATGCAGGTTAGAAGGTAAAGGAGAGGAAATTGAAGTTTATTATTAACTAAGAACAGTAAAAATAATCTGAATTCTCCAGTCATCTATGAAATTATTTCTTTCCTTATAAAAATAACGAACAAACTATTCAAAAACGAATAGGGATATTTCATGTGTCCCAACAGTTAAAATTAAAATTAAGGTCCTAGGAAAGGCTGCCTTTCACCGGGGCTCCAACGTAATATTGCTTGGGTGGTGACCATTAGCTCCGACTGCCACAGAATATGCAAGCAAACAAATGAAGCTTTAGGTAAATTTAACAATCCATGCATGAGAGTTTCCAGAACTTTCACAGGAAACTTTTTCGCATAAAAATTCAGTAATTTATATAACAATTCTTTGGCCCCGTGAGTCCACGGATGCAAATATTTGCATCCATTTCCATTTTTAAAAGGGAATACACTAAAAAAAAGAGGAGTTAATGTTTTCGCGTTTCTCATAAGCTGTTAAATATACTTGCTGATAAGCCGTGAGGCAAGAGATGGCTGATGAAGTAATTAGTAGACGGTCTCACACTTTAATAGTTCAAAGAGATAGTTTAGATAGTTTAAAAGTTACTTCTACGCAACTTCATTGCCTTTTCCTTGTTCAATCTTATCCCGGAATTCAGAACTCTATTTTCAATTCCAAAATTTATTTAAAAACCCAACAAGAAAGGGAGGCCAACCTGTCTTTAACAATACTTGAAATATCCCTCACCTCTTCTCACACAGTCATCTCGATGTCCTTCATTGACTATGAGAGTGAATTTTCACTTCTCTCTCTTAGTTATTCTATCAGCCACTTAACTATTAGCATATATTTACTTCCATTAGCAACTAATATTATCATTAGAAATCCCTTTTATATGAATCACTGAAAAAATTCAAATGGCCTTACCTATCAATGAAGGGAAACTAAGAATAATATCAATAATTAATAGTGTCTTGATGTACCTTGGAGACAGTTGGTAATGATATTGAATAAATTTTATTTTCAAGATACCGTAAATTAGAATCAACTTCAGCTCAATTCATGCTCTAAGTTAGAAAACTGAATTAATTTTCTTTTACGTATGGTGAAAAATAATTTTAGAACTTTTTCGACTCCCAAAGTCAATATGTACATACTTATTTTTTCTCCGTTGGTGCAAGTACAAGCATTATATGAAACTTTTTTATCCTACATTTCTCACCATTTATGAACTGACCTATTCAAATGCCCCCCTTTCACTTTAAAGGTCACCTAGCGAGTGTGTCCAGGTATGAATTAATATGCAATACAGTTATGAGTTTAAATAACTTCTTCCTTAAACGTAAAATTAGGATTCCACGCATGCTAGATTATTAATTATGCAAATCTCAAAATGAGAGAAAATATAATCAATAAAAACATCGCAGATGTGGCTTATATATTCCAGTTTATATCTTATATTTAACGGAGATCTGAATTCGATTAAAAGGAAAAATCTAGGTCGACGGGTATAGGCGCGACATTGGTTAGTGTCTTAGTCAATTGAATGAAAAGAAGTATAAATTCTTCGGTTTCATTTCGTGGTGGCCTGGAGTAAAAGATCATAAACAGGAATCAGAATTATGCACATACCTATTAACCTTGCTATGTGTAAGGGTTTGAATAATTTCCTTCACAGGTATAATTTTGCTATGGTGTATTATACAATATTTTTTTCAAAAAGAATTTTACTGTGCGGTACGATTTCAACCGTCGAACAATTCGAAAAAAATATTATTTATCCAGGAATCAATCCCGACTGCTCGACGAAAGAGAATTAATTATATTTTGTGTTACCTATAAAAAGCCGTAGGTATTATTAATAGAGATTTTTTATGAACTAAATAGTTTGATGTTAAATAATCAATTCAATAACTATGTAATAATGAGGTGTATTTAGACATGAAATAAATACATTTGAAGTTAATAAGCCATAAAAGAATCAAACATACTAAGAACTTAATACTTATGATTTTAACATTGGAACACTTCTTCAGAGAGTCTAATTGCCGTTTTTTATTTTAAAATCGCTTTATATGCCTGAGTTTCTGGCTCTAAAAACTTTTATTTCAATGGCTTTTCATAGTACCTGGGGTCTTACAATTAAACGTGTCAAACTATCACGAAAGTATCTATTAACACGTTTTGATGCATTTATCTCATTTTATTGTTTGAATATAAAAACACTCCGGCTTCTTTGGGAGGATATTATTTCACGTTTTGTAAAGAATTACTAGACTGCTATTTTATGTTACTGTTACCATGGCAGATCAAAAATCTTCTACCACTGTTGATGTATTTCGGAAAAATAAGCGACCGGTTTCGTGGGATAGTGTGCCAGCACTCGTGAGGTTATCAGTATGCAATATGTAGTCCACCCCTTTTGACGCCATATTCCCCTCTATGCGACCGGCCACTATGCGTCTCCTCCCTTAGTGAACACTTTTTCCCCTTTGTGAGCTCTATGAAGTGTGTTCCGAAATTTTATTTTAGTACGAAAAGACAAAAGGGAGATCAAAGGAAATTGGTGGCAATTTTACAGCTAGTGATTGGGAACAGATAAGATTTTCTCTAATTAATGTACACTGTATTTTGCAAAGTAAAATTTAGATATGTATCATCTATTTTATTTGTAAAATTTGAAATCAAATAAAAGCCAATATTTTGATGCTTGAATTTTTAATATAAAATATAAAATGTCAAGATACTTTAGTTCATTTTAGTCATTACCACCGCTTGTATCAATCCTCCAATTAATCTTGTTCCTACCAATTCCTTCATTCCTCCATAGTTTATTTTACTGACGCCTGCCATTATTTGTTTATCATAACTTTTCCTTGGTTTCATACGTAGTTTTCCGATTTCATGGTTTTTAAAAGACGGCCTTCAGTAAACCCTCAGATCATTTCCAAATTGCTCTCCCATTCTTCTTCTCGGAGCCCTTCCTAGACTTATTATCGTCTACTTTTAAATTTCTTCTTTAGTAATTCAATATTTTCATTATGGCTTATTCATATGTCTGTATAGTACAGCATATTCATAGCCTTTAATTTTCTTTTGTCTGCTGCTTCCGTCGACCACGTCCAACAGCCGTCGAAAATTAAAATTCATGTATAAGTTCGTATGAATGGTATCTTTATATTTCTTAATGATAGTGGAACTTTTCAGATCGTAATTTTTTCTTCAAGTAGAAAGCTTGCCAAGTAGTTTACTATTCCCTTCTTGCAGACCTGGGGAAGTTAACAGTAACTCAATTACGTTAAGTTAAACGTAATCTATTTTTAACTGAATTAAGTTCAGAGTTAAATCCCGATAAAACTAATTTCAGCGAACAAAACTAAAACCAGAATAAATGTTTAACTTCATCCTCGTTAACGTAATAAAAACTGTTTACCTAATCGAAAATTCATGAAAAAATTTGTCCATTTCTGTAAGAAAAAGTGAATCATTCTAGAAATTGACGAAAAGTTACATTTTTTTAAAAGTTAAAATACAGAGATACTTCGTTGAGATAAACCGACGCGTATGCCCAGTACAACAGAAGCAACTATATGTATTGCAACTCTTCTAAAGTGGTATTGGAGTTTTTGCTTATTTAGGACATCCAGAAATACTCGATCTCTTTAGTGCATTACGAATCGCAATACCAGTGCCACTTCAGTACAAGAGAATTATCTATGAAATGATATCGTAGGATTTTATAAAAATATCGCACAGCAATAAAATTTACAAAGGTTATCGTCCGATAGAAGTAGAATCAAATAGTTTCTGGATGGCTTCACCGAAAAGATGGATGGCCAGCCACAATCAAAGCAAAGCAAAGCACCTGGAAAGTGCAAACCTGCAAAGTTTAAAACTTAGCCGGCTTCCCCACCGACATTTATTTAATCGAAAATGTGGATCTGATTGATTGTGGATCTAGCGCTGATTGATTAAAATATTTCGTATTCATTATGATGGGCGTCAAGTGAGCCCTAGAAGATCGGAAAAATCTCATACATTTTATCCCATTACAAAATTTGATTTGAGACCACCGACCCAAAAAAATGAACTGGAGGAGTTGAATAGGTTTGTGGGCCATCGTACTAATGACGTACCTTCCAGGAGACGCCGATGTCGCATCCTCGAGGGTGGTTGCCGACGGCCAGTGGTCGAGGCTGTGCAGCTACCGTGTGGACGACGCTTTGAAGGCCGCGGCCAAGGAAATAGCCCGCCGCAGGGGCGGGGGGGAGGCCCAGCTGCAGCCGCCGAAGGGCGGAGAGTGGGAGGAGTGGGGGAGGGAGGAGGGTGGCAGGGTCAAGAGGGCGGAGAG
>LYUA01000027.1:273990-286990 GCA_002093875.1 Calopteryx splendens | reverse complement strand
TGTTGCAGCGGCAAGGTCAACACTTGTTATGCCAATAACGATACTACATTAAAAATTAAAATAATAAACAGAAAGAAATTCCCGACTTGAAACTAAAATTCCGGTTTTTTCCCGGTCAAGTGAAATTCACGGATTTTCCCGGTTGGTAGACACCCTGTCAATGTACCTAAAAGATTCAATGTTTGCCCTGGGAGTTTGATTCCAATACTTCCTTCCCCCATTTATGCACTAGTCAGTACAATCACAGTATCTCTTCTCTTTGCCAGTAGGTAATGACAGCATCTCTATTTTAGCTTGCTCAAATTAGGACCCACAATTTGAGTCTGACAAATCCTTTGAATATTGAACATTCAATAGTTGTAACAATTTTTTTAACTGCTCACTTTCCTCTTTAACAGAAACCACACCAATTTTTTTTGCATTTTATTTGTATTCCAGCCAATATATTTAGACGTCATTATGATCTATCCACATTTAGCTTGCATTAACCTGCTTATGATTCCATGGGTACATCTCCCATCTCTATTATATCTTGCTTCCTAATAAACTAAATCCTTCCAAATTCCAAATGTATTCTCCCCAAAGAGCAGTATGAGTTTATTATCACTTTTTCTTCAGCAAAGTTTGTTATTTGCCTGTTTATTTTCATGCCATGAATCTCAAATGGTCACTCTATTTCCAATATTATTCTTCACATCTCCTCCCCATTTTCCATTGATGCTACTAAATCAACCATAAATATCAGTAGTACCTATGTTATATATTGCATAGAACCCATATTGATTTGAAATGGCATTGCCCCTTGGGAAGACGATGCTGGAGAGGGAGGCAGTCTACTTCCAGCCAAATAACATGTAGCTCCTAGAAACCCAAGGTGCTAAGAATAAACCACAGAATATCTTTAAAAGTATGCATTATTAATTTGTGTTGTAACTTATAAGGAGAGATCAAACTAAAAAATTCCCTCCTTTTCTTTTTCTAACCATCCATATTATCTCTAAAAATGCTTCCATTGCTTGTTTTTTATAGTTAAATAATACAGATGACAATAAACATCCTTGACATACTCCATCTTCTACATTGCTATTTCCATTTTTCCTACTGCATGATGATGTATTAAATTAGTGGGTTTCTATTTAATAAGCATGAGTAATTCATCAAATCCTATAAAAAAATATTTTAGATATTTTTTTAAATTCATGTAGCCTAAGGTTTGAATACCAATTAACTCAATAAGAATATTTTTATTTCCTCTTAATCTTTGCTCTGTGATTAATCTCAAAGGAAACATTACCTTTATAGTTGGATTAATTTGCATTGTTTCTAAGTGAATGAAATTTTGGTTGCTCATCTAGCCTTAAATTTCCACTAGTTTCTTGAAACAGCCCTTGTTTTTGCAGTACCTAATTTTTAAATTCTTGTCAATACTTGTTTTCCTCTTGTCATTTTTGCTCTTTATCTTTTGATTATTCATGTTTTAATACCTAATATATTCTTTCTTTAGTAATGTTTTGTTATAATTGTATTCCCTCAGCTCACTTATATTTCACTACACTATTTTTTTCTTCATTAACTTATACATCTATAGAGTATGTACACACTGGATAACTTGATAGCATTTTGAAACAGATTGTTGCTCAGCCACTGCAGCTGAAAGCACAGTTTCACTGCCAGCAATGCTAATTGTGTGTACTAGTGGATTCTGATGGTTATGCTACATTATGCCATCATAGGATCAGAATAAGAAAAGAGTATAAACTTAAATATCATGAGAATAGTTTCATTTTCATGGGGAAAAAAGCATTGTTGTCAAGATTTTTCACCTGACATACACACATAATGGAAACTGGGTCTTACAGCACAAAAGGTAGGTAATATAAAAATAATTCATGCCCATGTGAAGATATTTTGCTGGTGAGGGGGGTGGAAGGTGGGGTTGAAATCATCTAAATTCCCATTTTCGGTGAACAACCTTTATGAAAGATTTTATGAATTAAAGATCGCTCATCCACATGCCACTTTTATCATTTCATTATTTATTTCCATATTAATATAAATACCACAGACAACTCTGATTGCCCAGTCTACCACACAAAAGTAGTTCTTGATGCTGCATAATTATTACATCAGCATCAAAGATTGATTTTTTTCAACAGTTTTTAATAGAGGTCTGGTAATCATTCAAACCTTTGTATTTGTTATAAAAGAAATTATATTCTATTTCAAAGATTTTTTCAAAAATCAAGGATATGAGGCTTAAGATATCCAAAGATGAACACTTGAGAGTTCCAGGAGGATGCTACATGTGATTTGGCATTTCATCTACCATAATAGTCTAAAGGAAGACTTCCAACAGGAAGAAATTCAGTTTTCAATGTTTCCTCAATTAAGTCACAATTATACCCTAGAATGCTTCCCATCATAATGTAGAAAAAAGACTAGAGGCCTGCATATTTCTAAGGTTTCTACGCTCTATGCTATCAAAATTTCAAATAGGTGTTGGCAAAACAGAAAATTCATTATTTTGGTAAAGTTTTTGTGCATAAAAGTCAAATTAAAATAATTCAGCTAAGTTTAAAAATAGTTAGGTCTATTCGCAGTTCTTAACTAGACTGGAAAACTGAAGAAAGATCAACTCTAATTAAAAATATAACATTTTAATTAAAGAATTCAATTATATGATCAAAATAAACTAAACCAATAATGATGGAAATGAAAATACTTAATTACTTAGAAAATACTTAGACACTCAGTTTACAGGTGCCCTCATATGAAATTTCGAAATAAAAATAAAAGATATCGTATAGAAGCTTGTTCCTTCTTTTATATTCTAATTTTTAAAAATGTGTTCTCTATTATACCATAGTTCATCACTCTCTCAAAACCCTAAATATTTCATATGATAGCTATCCATTTATGCATCACCTGAAGTATGAAGACTACTGCAGAAGTCTGCTACAAAATGATTTTAAAGGAAGTTTATGTTTAAATTGATCTATAGTAAAAAGTTATATTTAAAAATAAAAAAAATACGACATGCTTAGCATGAAACAAGCTCCAATATGATATTTTTATTTCTTCATTCCCATAAACATTATGAAAATGATCATGCATCAGATGAGATGAGTGACTTATTGACACGGAGCAAAGAATTTTGCTTATAACTGCAAGACGACATTGTTATTTTAGGTGAAAAGGAAATAAACGGTCTTAGATTCATTCAAACGTAGTAATTAATCCAAAATAATTTCAATTCAATATTGAGGAAGTTGACTTCTCGACTAACCAGGCATCTACATTTATAAAACTTACATCATTCAATAAAAATATGTTTGATAGACCTACTCTTATCAGCAAATGGCTCTAAATTAAATTTCCTCAAAGGTAACTTTTTGGCTGCATTTCTAATAACATTTTGTCCTGACTAGCAAAAAAATTATTCGAGAAAAAAGAAATGCTATACATATTAATAGAGTGAGGATAATAAAGAAAAGCAAAATTGTCATTTACCATGAAACTCTGAGAGGTATTACGAGCAAATCTATAATTACCTCATAATATTACATATTGCCTTGCTAATAAATTCTTTAATTTTTTAAATTAAATGTATCATACCCTCATTTGTTGATATTGAAAAATCAGATCATGAAGGTGATTACAATGAATTCATAGCCAACAAGTACATTAAGTACTTTAGTTTGAGTACATTAAGTAGGGAGAAATTCATCTATGAAAGTAAAGAAAAAAATGAGGGAACTTGAAATAGGTTGTTTTAAAACACCATATATAATTCAAAACATAACTACTTTTAAATAAAAACACTAAGGTAATGAGGAATACACATTTTATTTCAATTCACCACAGTCAAAAACCCCAATTTTACAATGCAAAAAGTTCTTTCTCACTATGTTTTATGTACATCATTAAGTCCTCTATTGCTATTACAACAAAAAACCTTTTTCACAAATTGTACATGGGCATATAAATTTAGGGAGCCAGGGGGGGACACAATAACAGAATATGGGAAAGGCGGTAAAACATGAAAAAATATGCAACATATCACTTAATAATAAACAAATATGTTAATTACCTTGCTGTGATTATTTGGCTCTCTTTACAAAAAAAATTATTAACATTATGATGCCCCACACCTCCCTCTTTCTTTTTGACTGTCTGCTCTTCGAAGAAGAAAAAGTTTAAAATAAATTGGTCACTTCAGAGCTGTTGCTTACCACTACTCCACTCATATGTACACTTTCTCACATTTTATCAGTGGTACATTTCATTATTCATCTTTCTTTCTATTTAAACAATGCTATGGTCCCCAACATATATCATATAAAAGCATGATCTTTCTGATAAGAGGGAAATCTGGGCCAGATGCATTTGAGTTCAAGATTGCATTATACCATCACTCAAAAACACAATGAAAACTCCCTTTCAAATAAGCAAGAAACCAAAATATAAAGAACTGAAACAGAATTCAGTCTAACATCAACACCCATTTTAGTTATTTTTTTAATTAAGTAAATAATGCCATTTTAATACTAACTTATATGTATATTGGCATAGGGACTAGACAACTGTGTACCAGACTGATGACTCTTACAATATTTTTGCCTTTTTGATGGAGAATCATTTTATACAACTAACATATACATAAAAAACTTTTATTAAACAAACTTTTAAGTGACTGACATTACCTCCCTTCTAAATCAAAGGCACTATAAATTGTCATTCGAATGTATTACTCTTCAAGAGATAAATGGTATGTACTTTTTAAAATGGATTCTTTGTTTTGTTACCTTTTGGAATGTATGCCGTACATGACTTATAGTACAGTGTTTTATATACAAATGGTCAGCTTTAAAGGTAGATTATTAGTAATCTCTTGAATGCTTCTGAAGACAAGAGCTAAGGACACATTAGTCTCCCATTTTTTTGTAGATTAATGGAATATTAAATATTAGAAAATATGAACACTGCATAATTACAATAAATGTATGGATACGAGTCACCAGTCTGTAAACACCACGAAAATAATAAAAAATTAATAGGTCAGGCTAAGCCAGAACAATTGGAAATATATTCTTTCCTTTTTAAAGCATGGAATGTACACAAAATTAAACAGGAAAAACAATCATAAATATATAAGCTAAAATTCAGTCCCTCCAAGGTCCATCCAAGAACATTACTATTCTTAAGGAATAAAAGCTTGGCCATGAAGCAACACAATCTTCTCCATTAAAATTAAAAATGGGTAAACTGGGGAGAAAATAGAAGCAGCACACACGCAATAATTCACCAACAAGCAAACTCACACAACCTACTCAAAACAACAATAATGATGTGAAACGCAGAAAAATTCCATGCACTGATACAAAAATAAACACTTAAGCTGGGACTGAATATAAAGGTACACTCAACAATGTACTACAAAATGGCAAGACTGAACATAAATTAAATCACTCAAAAGAAAGGAAAAGTAAACAAATACTATGCACATTAACATCAAGAGGCAAAAATTTTGATTTTGATATAATTCTCCACAATTAACATGGCTTAAAAAAGTTATTTAGAGCTACCCACATATCACAACCACAGTTCAAAAGACACTATTTACACTTTAGCTTCAAATCTCTACCAAATACAGATAAAGTATTGTACAGAATCAAAGAGACTTGCTTTAGAAATAGTAAATAATAATATCAGTTTTTGAATTATTAAACCAAAAATGGCTGTTTAAAAAAGGTCAAACTAAAATGTAAAAGAACAAGACAATCCATTGCTATAATCAACTTGAACCACTAAATAATGCTTTCAATTTCAAATTCCTATAAAGGATTTTCTGTAACCTGGAGTAAAACTACCTAAAATTCACTTCATATCATGTAAATTAACAATGAAAATCAGTTTGTTTAATGTGGGCCAGAGTCATTTATCATTTCCAACACCGGAATAAATTACTTAACTCAAAAATAAATTATTTCTATGTTAAAACATGAAAAAGAGCAGAGTATGACAATAAAAAAATTCCTTTATGAAGGAGTTACTGAAAACAGGAAATATTTTCATAATCAGAGCACAAATATCTTTCTTCAGCACACCACGACATCATGAAAAAGGCATTACTACCATCAGAAAATTTAACATCAGAATCAGCTATTTCATCATAGATTTTTAATTTGATAAACAGCTGTTATGATGCCTTAAAGATGCATGCATTACTTCATGGTAAAAGCATGTCCATTGATGATTTGGTGGGGTAAAGTAAATTTAACAAAATGAGATTAAATGTTTTAAAAATATATGTATATACCTATTTACACATGCATAAATATACATCACACATTCATTCAAAGCCAAGCACCAGAAGTAATCACCATCATTAACCACCAGGGAACAAGCAAGCTAGAATGGGAATGGACAAAAGGACAGCAGCCTTGGGAGTTGTAGTATGTTTCAATTAGGGAATTAGCTGTTATGCTGTTTATATTAATGGAATATCCCATCATTTGTTTCTACAAAAGTTGTTCCCACACAATCTGCCACATCTCTATCACTTCGTGGACTTATAATTCGTGAAAAGGAGACTTGTTTTTAAGAGATTTGCATGAATGCTTCTACAAGCACAAAGACAAAAAGCTCTACTGTTTATAAATAAGGACCAATAAAACTTAAATTTGATAAAAGAGAAAATGGGAATAATGCAACATTTCACTAACTTCATACTTGCATTTCACACATTTTACAGTTCAATAACCTTTTATTTTGAAAACTGAATTTTATGTATTTATGGGCAGTGAAAATTTATGTTTCATAATTAATATTCATTCCAGAAATGAAATGAATTTTAATAAAGCCAACTATGACATAATGCGAGGATAACCCTTCTAAAACAGTGTTTCACAATTGGGTAACCCTTTAGTTTATCACTCCAATGATCTTAAAACTGTTACTACCAGTTATCTTATAATAATCCCACTTCCAATAGGTAACTAGACATTACCCAGTGGCAAATTTTCTAATACTGGTAATCCTCTTCTTCACAATATATAAAAATCAGAAACAAACCAGTAACCATGGTGAGATACATTAAAACTTCTGCTGGTGGGTAATAGAGAACATGTTTGAAAAACACTGCTCTAGAAGATATGCATTATGACATCAAAGACAACTATAAATAAGCATGACAGGAACTGAGTGAGTTTCTTCCAAAAATATTTAAGCAAAAATTACATAATAGAGTTCAAAATGTTAAACATTTTAAATTATGAGATGGAAATGTTAAATTAAAAAACTGAAATATCCCACAGAATTGGCACATCATTCTAACCACAATAAGGCACTGTCAGGAATTAATACATATATGCTCATACATTCACAGGTATCAAATACTTAAATGTCATTGATAAAAATGTTTGTACTGCATTAAAATTCATGGATATAATGCACAGAGAGCATAAGAACTAGAATCTTGACTGTACTCCATATAGTTCTGTATGTATTGTGATGATTTACTTACTAAAACCAGTTACACTTGAAGTAATAATTAAAAAATGATTTATAAAGCTAAGGTTATTTAATATTGTTAGGAGAAAATACTGTGACATTTTTATGATATAGATTTAAGAGATGAAAGGTTTATTGAGCAATGATTTTAAATTGATTACTTTTTCTAACTTCTTAAGTATGTCTGCAAACTCCAACCGCTATGCTAATTAAATACTCATAAGTGCACCATTCAAAGGGATGATTTTACTAAAGCACATTACTGAAAAATTATACGAAAATAAATTTTTGCATTACAAAAAGAACATAAGCAATTCCAATTCTGACCAAATAATGCATAACAATGGAAGTATCATTTAGTACGTTTCACTGTAAATCTGTGATCTAAAAGTTTTTTATAGATGAAATTTAACAATTACAATAATATTTTTAATTGGCTCGCACTTTATTATTTAAATATTATGTGCAGAATATTCTCATTAAGCAGTATCAATTTGCAATCATAAAATGATCAATCTAAACAATAATTAATTGAAGGGAACACTTTAATAACAAATGGAAGAGAATTATTTTTTAAAAAGCTGACAGAAAAAGAAATGAAAGGAATAGCTAATTTTAGAAGTTAAATCTCAATTCACACACCTTGAACACCTCAGCCTAAAGCAAATCACTCTTTTAAAAATGTCTGTAATATTGAAAATGATGTAAAGCTAACTTTACAATTTGCAGGACATTTCAGCAAGGAATATTTGGAAGGTTATTCCATCTTCTAAGAACAAGCTTCTTGTGCCTTATTTCACACAACCATTCTCAAGTGCCATTGACAGTCTTGGGTATTTTGTAGCAATGATATGACAGTTATTTTACATAGGACTATAAATTTTTTTAAATTAAACAAAGGGATATAATGAATAAGCATTTTTTAAGATTACTTAGTAGATTGATCTGGTCATTCAAAACATCCACCTTAATTCAAAGCAACCAAGATCATTTTATGACACTATTTTGAGATATTGAAGATGAAATAAAGCAGCTCATATAAAAGGTATGCATGTACATAGACAATTATATTATGTACTCAGATACAAATGTTGTCATTCTACGATGTAAAATAGCAAGCGTTGCAATATGCCAAGAAAGAGAAAATGATCACAGCACTTATCTCCAAGCACTCTAATGAAATGTTCAATTCAGTCACATTGAACCTGTTTTATTGCTTAAAAGTCAGGATATGGAAGAGTATGTATTTGGTAGTCAATCCACTATTAGGTATGCATTGGCTATTCAACTCCAACTGGGTAGGAAAAAATCATTCTTTACCTTTGTGTGCTATAAAAATCTATAATGGAAGATATCTTAAAGATGATACTTATCAGAACAATTATACTCCATTTTATGAATAATAACCCCATGGGATTTTTCAACATGCAAAACATTGGGCTGAACAATTTCAAGATTACACCTTCATGATATATTGTACACAGTATACCATAAATTCAAATTAGCATTTATAGAGTTTAATTGGCGAGACGTGAACACTCATATTTCAGAGGACTTTATTGATAAGCCAAATTATATGAACCCATTTCTATTTTACACATTAAAATGGGGTAAAGATCACTTGATTATCATGGGAAAAATATTTTATGATCCACGCAATTAGTGATTAACAAAAAGAATGTCATAATTGTTACAATTTCCACTTTGGAGTAGATGGTGCAAACATTTAACAAGTGATTACGAGCATTTGGATTTACTGTATACAATGTCAGTTGACATTGCCACCTCTGAGCAGGTAAAAGTTTTTTTAACAAATCCTATGCAGGGTTATTTTATATTGAGCAAAGAATGATATGAGTGTCCTAACAGATAAAAGTAAGGATATGACCTTTATCCATGAGCCTAGGAATAGAAAAAAGAACAACTGCCAATGCCTCCTAATGCCCTTGAAAATACTATCATTGAAAAATCAGGTAACCCATTACGTCCCGTTGTTAAAAACAGGATTTACAGCTGATAAAATTTGATTCTTTCATTGTTAAGTGTGGCATTACCCTGATAAGTGGGGCCAAAACATTAGCTCTGTGAGTCACAGAAGCTAAAAACAGACTTCTATCAAAACATACAACCATGCAACTTTACAAGGGGCAAATGATAACAGTCAAAGAAAATGAATTAACAGCCTTCCTTTATATGTCCTAATTGCTTGTAAACAGTGAAACAAATGTTTCCATCGACCAAAAATTGGCCACTAAGCAATGAAGACAATCAAAAAAAGGCATCATTCATTTAAGTTGGCAACAATATCACTCGATATTTGGAAAGAGAGAATTGCTTCACCATGATTTCCCAGATAAAAACTAACTACCTGAGCCTAAATAAGGCCAAAAATTCACTGCCCCTTCACTAGATGACAAAGCACCAAGGAAAAAGGTTTTTAATTATTTGGGTACAATTATCTTTCCAGTAACAAGAGTATCCATTTACTCCTAAATGTATTTTTGAAGGGGTATAAAAGCAAATGAAAATCCCTTCTTCAACTGAAAACACTTCTGCAAAACCCATCATCAGAAATGTCTTTATCACTGCCACTTTCTTTTCCCCAAATCCATCTAGGTCCATCCTTCATTGGGATACTTCCTAAATTGATCACACTTAGAGGAAAAAATGACACTGGGCTTCAGTTTGGAATCAAGTCCAAACTTACCTGTTTAATGTGACTGAAGCCTAAACAGGATACTTTATCCTTGTCATGCTATTTTTTTGATTTCAACGTCTCTTGGCAATATGTCTCCAAACATTCTATTGAGTTTATCACTTCTCATACTCATTCAAACACAAACTTCAGACACAAAGGCTTGCTCTGTTAACAGAAATGTCTCAGAGAGCATTTTAATAAAAATATTCATGGTATGCAGCAGTCTGCTAATAAAGCACCATTTGGGACTCAGTAATCTGTTTGAGACTGTACAATTCACTTACAAAGTGTCACTACCACATCAAGCAGATGCAGAGCTATGGGTATTTGCCACTATCCAAGCAAACCCAATCGTGTATAATTTGGAAAACAGATTTTAACCACAAATTATGTTGCAAAGTCAACTCTGTCCCATGATGCCATCCTCAACTCAGCATCATCAAATAAATCGAATGGGTCATGACTGTGCGAAAGGAGTGGGTCATATTGGGGGGGCTGCTGAAGGGACTGATGGTGAAATGGTGACGCACCACCACTTTGTGCTGTTGAGACTGGGGCTATCAAGGAATCGAGCCAGTCTGACACATCAAGGTCCATGGGCATCTCTGACAGTTCGCCCCCACTGCCTGGCCCCACCACCGCCTCCATGTCCACATCCTCGTCCCGTGGCATGGAATTGTGAAGGTGTGGATCGGGTATGTGGTCCATCCCTCGACCCTCAGGGGTCACTGGGGATACTGGACCCATCTCCACTTGAGAGATGGGAGGGGGGTGAGAAGGTCCACCTAGAAGGTCAAACTCCATGACATCGAGGGCTTCGAGGTCAAGACCGAGCTCCTCTGTATTCTGGAGAGGCATGAGGTCGTGGGCAGAGTGATCCTCTTGGTGGCCCGTGCTCTCCTGAGAGGCTACACGGTGAAGGGGGGTTGGGGATGTGTCCGCACCAAGTACAAAGTCAAAGGGGTGGAACATATGCTGCGAGTCTGATGAAGGCATGTGCTTGTCGGTGGAAATGTCTTCACTTTTCTCTTCGGGGAGCACAAGAGGGGAAAATGATGACTGTGGTTGGGCTATTGGCTGGTGCACCATGGAAACAGCGGTGACAGGAGTGGGGGCCTGAGTTGGGGCAGTGGATGTTGAAGTGCTTGATGGAACAAAGATGAGGCCTTGGGGAAGAGAACGACCAGGAGTAGTAGGAGTTGCAGGATCATTTGCTGCACTTGGTGGAAGCTCTGAAATATTGAAAGCATTCACAAAAAATTAAACACTTAATTTATATCAGCGTATAGCCTGAAGCCCATTGACAAGATATACTTAAGCAGCAAAAATGAATTGCAATTTAAATATTTTACTCATCTCTTCAGGTAAGATACAATGCATCACCTTTCTTAGAATAACATTTCTGTTAATGTTAACCTGCAAACAAGGAATTTGAACCCAAAAGCTGAATAATTCCTGCAATTTAGGGCTGTATGCATGCCATTATGTTAGTGATTCCAGCAGCACATTTTCTAAATGAACTCTTATGGGCCTATTTTCACCATGTATTCTTAGGAGAGGCGAGCTGAAGAATGCCCTTGGTCATCAGGGTGACAAATTATCGAAATTGAAAAATTCCACAGATTTTAAGAAAATGCCAGACCTAATGAAAAAATATTAAGCTAAATTGAGACAGTGAAAATTTGCAATAAATAATAACAAAGCATGTGAGCGAAATTATAAAATTATCACTTTTACTAGTACAAAAAATATACAACAAAATTTAAAAAATTAATTGACATGATTTTTTATGATTGTCTTTGGCTATGGTCGAATATATTGGCCTGTGTTGCTAAAAGTGTTAATGATGGAATCACACACAGTTAAGACTAAACTAGATATGTGGATATGATTGGCAAAAGAGGCTTTTTTTTCTAGTTCCTCATCTCAATACCAAATCATTTACACACCAACCATAGGATGTTATAAGTATAAGGTGCTAAAGAAGTAGTGCATTATTTATATCGAATGCAAGATTGATGAAGCATTGTAGATATGAATGAGTTTTGCCCATCATTTTCATGGATGCCTTACCCAGTTTCAAATTTAGCACACACCATCAATGAAACTTGTAAACAAAAAATAACTAGACTTCATGGGATGCACATGGTACATGTGAAATGAGAATTTTATAGAAACAATTGGCTTTCGTACAATTTTTTTCAAGAGTTGCATCACATAATCCAATTTATTTTAGTGTTTGACCAATGAAGGCAAACATTTTTAAGCAAGAGTATTGTATTTATATTATTGGCAAGAAGAGCTGAAGTTAATCCTTAGGAATGAGTGAATAATGCTTTGTATATTTTTATCATTGTAGCAGATTTCCTGAATACAATGATATCAAAGAAATTGATTAAGAGATATTAAAATCATATAAATTAGTAAGATGGTTCTTTTTTACAAAGTATTTATACCTATATGCATAAAAATGTTGTCAGTACTTCCTCGATGCCAACAGAGCATCAAGGGATCATGGCACTGAATATTCCATCCCTAGTCATAATAGAGACTAGTCACATGCAGTGTCTCAATGAGGTGTACTACATTGAAAAAAAATGACCTTTGTTTTTGACAATAACTAAACTACATTGATACTTCCAAAACCATTAAAAGTGAGCATGCTGCACATTGTACCTTAAGTTATATTATCCCTATCAATAATGCTCTTTTATTTCATTCTAGATCATACTTTCATCAAATCAAGTTGAATGCGGTGGGTGAAAAGTAACAAACTTGCTACAGTAGACT
>LYUA01000027.1:140196-151935 GCA_002093875.1 Calopteryx splendens | reverse complement strand
CCCCCCCCCCAGCTCAGCAATCTTTCGCGGCACCCCCGGGCCTTTCCCCATGCATTACGAGGACCGCTCTATTATAAGTATTAAACGGAAGTTCCGATGGGCTTCCAATTCGCTTAAAAAAACAAGTAGGGTCGAAGCAAACCTCCATCGGCAAGACTCTAGAAGAGAGAAAAATGGGAGAGATCATCACGCTAGAGAGGCAGAGATGGATGAGTACGCGCCTTTGAGGTGGGAACGATTAGAGAAAAGGGAAAGTTCAGCCTACTCCAGCAGACGAAAATCTAGCCCTCTTTACGGACGGAGATTACATGCGTAGACATATTTATGTAGCTGTAGAGATTCCTTGGAATATTAGCTTTGCTCATAACAGCATTGGGAACCCAGTAATCCATTAGGACTCCGACCATGCTTCTATAATTAGAATTGCATCTACATATCCGACTATTGGTACGCATTTATAAAGTTACAATGTTACAAGGAGGCTCTGAAATCGGGAAATATACTCGGAAAAAAACAAGAGTTAAAATTGGTCATGCAAGGAAATAGAGGCTACATAGTGTGCTCGTGTTATGCAGAGGGTCAATGAACTCATCAAACTACTTAATTCCATTGGATATAAAAACAAAGTTACTCAGTCTGTATATTTCGAATGATAAAAGAAACAGGAAATACAGATTAAAAAGAAAAAACAAGAACTACGTACTTATAAGACGAATGAAAAAATGTTAATGATGCCAAACACAATAAACAGAGCCTTCCAGTACTACTGAATATAGCTTCAGCAAAAAGATAAGAGCAAATGAGGTACCAAAAAACGCAAGCAATATAAATTCTAAAATATGCCAGGGATACGACCTGTTTGGCTATTTCACTAAAGAAGCACACCTGTATATAATTTTTTTTCGTACTTAAAAACTACATTCCCACTGTAAGCCAAAGCTTTTCCTACGACACGAAATTTAAACTTTAAAAAATCATTCGGCGCTAAATTTTCTATTCACTCACATCACTCACCGAATCCTTTTCAATGATTTTTAACTGCTTATACCAGCTTATAGAAAAAGTGGAATGTCTATAGATTATTACTAAAAAATAAATAATGGGCTTTTATGAGCAGTATTACGCATTTCAACTGTGGGAGACATCACAGATAACCAATATACCATATAACGAGTACATTTTAGTGAGATAATTTTCAGCATTCAGCTCCGCTCACGTATCGAAAAAAAAAGTTATTTGAATCCCACGTGTTATTCGAAAGTGGCATATTAAATAAAAAAGTGGGATAAAGTACTACATATAGTACTATAATGTTACAATGTTACGAAAATTGTGAGCGGATGGTTACACACAAAATTTCAAAATTAAATTCTCAGTTTCATTCCATTCTCAATGTTTCAAAATTATTTACACATAACTAACGCATTATATGCGATTCTGTAAATACTCTTATGGTACAGGAAATCAATCAAAATTGAATACTACACCGATTAGCTAACGGTAGAGTTACATAGATTATTCTCTTGACACTTAGCAATTTCCATCGGCACTCACTTATCCCAAATCAGGAGCTATAAAATGCAATTCATTCATGCTCACTCCGAAACGGAATCAACAGGTAAGGAAGATATACAATTAGGCATGACTTATGAAAGTGCTTCGAAACGCTTAGTTTTATATTAGAAAAAGCAACTAAAGGGTAATAAAATTATGAATGAGTCACAAGGTCAGGCACCATGCCGACACGTCATTACGTTTATAGGGTGTACAGTAAAACGAATTCCTCTTTATTTACCGCGTTAAGAAATAGAAGCTTGAAACCGTATATTATGGCGTCCTTCGATTGTTGTGGATTGTTATTGCAAGGATCGCCTGAATGCTCCGATTAAAAACTCCCCAGTCGGAGAAAAAGCAAAGCCAACAAGCAGAAACACGATTAAAGGGAATTGAAACCCAGCTCACAACTGCGAAAATTATCATGAACTATAGAGAGAAAAAACAAACACACATCGAACACAGATAACAACGTCATGTCTTTTGCATCTCTTCTACCTTCGCAGTGCTTGCAGTGGGCTGTCTGACCCTGGGCCTCGGCTGGCCCTGCACCTCCGGAAGCGGCGGCGGCAGCCTGCGGAGCCGAAGACAGGGGCGGGGTCAGCAGCGCTATTGGCTGCTGAGGAGCGACCGCCTGCTGCTGCTGCTGAACCGGAAGGATCTGCGCGTGCGCGACGCGAGGGGCGCTGGTGGTCGTCGACGTTGGCGGCTTCCCTCTGGCGTTGCTGGTCGTGCCGGCGGCCGCTGTGCTCACGGGCATCTTTCCTAGCTGGTGTCGAAGACCGCGCCGCTACGGTCACTGCTCCCCCATGGCTGGGGTCGAGGCACTCGGCCGGCGCACACAACCAACGCCGCCGACTCTTCCCCCAGCCGGACGGATCGATCACAATCCCCTCCTCCCACCTCAGTCCCGCCCTACCGTCGCTCTCTCTCTCTCTCTCTCTCCCGAGAATCCGATAGCTTCTATGCCGCTGGCATCCACTCGCGACTCACGATTCTGTCACAGCCGTCGGCGGTCACACGGCGCACTCCTGAACGAGAGGACCGCCGCGAGGGAAGAGACGGGGAGTCCCCACGGTCCCTCCATTAAGCAATTCGAACGAAATGGGGTCTTCGAATTCGACAAAATTGGAGGAAGAGGATAGAAAGTGCTCCGCCGAGACGTTGAGAGAGGAAATTAAATCCGATTAACCCGACCGACTCAAACAACGGTTCACACCACCTCGTCAAGTCAATGGGAAGGAAACATGACAAAGAATTATGAGTACGACAACGAATTAAATACGGTTAAATACCTTTTCAAGGTACAAGAGTTTTGTAAGTGCATCAGCAAATAAACTTTTGCAAGGAAGCACAGATATAATCAAAAACGTCAAGAATATGCAATACTGCACGGACAATTGACACCGAAATGAACGATGCAACCGTAATATTCACTAAAGAACGTTGCTGACACTTGAAATCATGCCATTCAGAAAGTGGTCGACTTAAGTAGTCACCATGTCTAGGATAAAGTCAATGCAGAACTAAATGCTTGCTTATTTCTTAATTTCACACACACAGTATACACAACATATTCCAGGCATGCAGAGGAAAAATGGAGGAGGTAACATTCCACCCCATTCCTTCATTACACTCCCGAACGGAGGAAGTTGAATACGCGGTTTCAGTCCAGGGAAAGGATTGGTCCAACCTTTCCCACCACCAGTCACATTCTCACAACCCCCCGCCCGGTTCCCAAGGCAAAGGGATTCGGGCGGGGCGAACCAATAAATGACCAGGTAGGAATTCCACAGCGACTCCAAAGTAATCACTCTCTCCAGTGCACAACACTTCGCCGGCTGTCACTCGCTTCCTCACGCCTGGGTACCGATGAAGACTCCGAATTCTTCACTTCCAGACACGAACGAACCCTCGAGCTTGACACTGATCACGAAAGTGACCAAGCAAGACCGACAGCACGAACACGAGAAGACAGGAGCAATGTCCATTTAGCCACCAGTCACCCGATGACGACTGTATCCAGAGAGTTTCGACAGAAACAACGTCCACAACACAACCGAATATGTCTCCCGAAGCCGTGCGAGTCGGTTCTAAGTCGTGGGATGCGTCAGCTGATGCTTCACGACTCCTAATCCCGCAAACGATGATTTTTCGATGCAGAGAACAAGAACCTTAAAACCTCGGGAGACTTTACTTAACCCACAAGAAACTCGTGCAATAAATTGCGGAGGCGGTTAAAACAAACGACAGGGGGTTATCATGATTCCAGGGGTGCCAATTAGACGCACCATGGATCTCGTGGTCCAGAAGTTCACGTGACAGGAGTCATTTCGATTTCGGCGATCAGTCTCTTTTTCGTCCGTCTCCGACCGGCATTGACTCACGGGCCAGACTTCGTAACCAGGCGAAGAGATGCGGCCACGCTAACACCCTCTGCCAGAAGCGCCGCGAAGCAGAAGCATGGGCAGGGGATGGTTTGCGTGGGGTGAGGATGGGGGGAGAGGTGGCACGATCGAGAGAGGTGGAGGGGTTGGAGGGAGTTTAAAACAAGGAGGAAAAGAAGGCAGAGTTGAGGGGCGGGGGAGGCCGGGAGGGGAAGGAGGGAGGATGACGGCTGAAAGTGTCCCAGTGGGGCGGATTACTCAGCCGAACCACGGCGGAGGAAGTGTGCCAGAGAGGTGGGCGTGCAGGGCAGCGGTGTGGGAGCGGGACGGGGGAGAGCGGAGAATCGGGGGGCGTTAAGAAGATGGAGGCGGGATGAAGGCGATTAGGAGAGGCGTTAAAGACACGGGCAGGAATTCGGCCCCGGGAGATGTCGGCAGAGATACCTGCAACGCACGGACGCAAAACAAAGGGCGAGCTCTGAGCATAACAGCGGTTACGAGGGTAGCGGGCTGATCTTGCCCCCAACACCGGTTTTTCAGAATCCTTCCAATGAAGTAGAATAATGAAAAACCGAAGCCTTGAATGAACTTATTCAATTAATCCTGTCTTAAGGATCACGTTTAAAATATCACCTGTCGTTTTAAACAATGAAAATTGGAACCGAGCGGACCATGCGGATGGGAGCAAAATGAAAATTTCCTAAGAGATCGAGAAAAATCGAGCAGATGAAGGCGGTGAGGGAAAGGAGGGAAACTACTGAGGGAGCGGGAAAGGGAATCGATCCTCCCGAAAAAGGCGAGAAAACCCCGATTACCCGGAGAGGCGAATCCCCAGCAGGAAGGGAAAATAAAGGGGAATCTTAAAATGAAGAATGAGCTAATCGCGGGAGAGGAGCAACGTCATGAGTTGCGTATGAAGCCTTTTTGAATCGCACTAGCCAAAACTGGATAAGTGACGTCCTCACGCGGGAAGGGTGCTCTGAATGGAGAAATGCCGGAGGAGGGAAGTGCTAGCCGCACCCCATAGATGGTGGGAGGGGGCCGGGGAGATACACGCGCTAGCACCAGACGGGGGATAAACAAGGGTGAGCAGCAGCTCTCGAGAGAGATGGATGCGCAGACCCGAAACGATGTGGAAGGAGCACCTTGGGTGAATGAAAAAGGGGAAAGGGGTCACGACTTTCGAGAGGCAGATTCTGGAGGTCGAGGGGATCCGCGAGAGAGAATTTAGGCGCTATCGATGTCGACCCAGCGCCTGAAACGGCCTGCAGACAGAAGGTTATCGCCAGCTGCACAGAGGTTTACACGGAAATATTTTTCCTTCACAGAACCGACCGCATATATCGCAGTTAGATAATGTTTATTCAAAATAAATCATTCAACTGCAAATCTAGACCAATCGGTGATGTCCAATGCATAAATCTCTATCACTCACACAGATGCGGAATTTGTAACCTAATTAAGGTTATTATGTTCGATTTATCGATATAAAATCCTCAGAAATAATCGTTCAACGCAGTTAAAATGCATATTCTGCGAGAATTATATCGTGAAATGTTGTATTCGGTATTTTCGAAATTTTCGTATCGCTATAAATTAAATAAAAAGTCGTATCTGCTCGGAGCTGAAACAATATTTGAACTGCGAGATCGATATTTAGTGATTAGTAGGTGTAAAATAACGACATTTACTGATTTAAAGGCTTTATAAACTGTGAAATTGCGGCTATCAACTTCAAATTCCAGTTAAATACCGCAATGATGCGGATATGAAGCTGCCATTGAACACCCATTCACTGAAAATGGATGTAAACTGTGCGTAAATACTTTCTATTCAAAATATCCCATTACCAACTGCTTTTTCATATAAATATTTCAAACAAAAATTGACAGTGATGTCACAATGCTTGACAATTCGTTAGAAAATAACGTTCAATAATCTTGGAGAGAATACATTTTTTAACGGTGCAATGCAGAAAAAAAATAACGAAACACATCGCCGAAAAAATACCTTGCCTTCTGCCATTAACACAAATATTGGCAGGGAAGCACCGAACACAAGGGAGGATCAAAAATAATAGCCGAAGGACAGCCAAAAAAACAGCTCAATCACGAGAGCTGCTCCCGGCAATGGAGCCAACAATCATGCGGGGGATCTAGCTAATGCATAACAGATGATGGCCAAGAGGAGGGGGGAAGGAGCCACCCCAAATGAGCACCGTGGGATACAGAGGTGGGGACGTTTGGAGGGGGCGGAGGTGTTGGGAGGATAGCAGGAGGGAAGGCTCGAGGAAGGGCTCTTCTGAAGGATGGACGGGCGCCTTTCGCTTTCGCCTCGGAGGAAAACCCTTCGGGTGGGAGAAGGTCACGAGGAGGGACGGCCCCACCTCACAATCAGACACAACATTTCTCCTTGTGGCCTCGCAGCGGGCAACTGCCTCGGGGGCCGGTGGCACGCGGCCAGGTCGAGTGCGAGGGCGCGCGCGAATTCACCCCGAGGGAGGCGGAAGAGAAAAGGGCGGAGGACGTGGACAGCGGAGGTGGACCGCGGAGGAGGGAGGAGATGGGTGGCAATGGAGGGAGAGCGAGGGAGGGCCCTGTTAAACCTTCCGGACGCTGTCCGAAGACGGCGGTCCGCAAAAACCACGCAGGCGCTTACACAGAGGTGCCGCGGCCGTGGAAGAATATACTCCGCGTCCTTTGCTACCGGTTTCCCCGCTCCCTTCCTCTGCTCTTCGCGGAGAAAACAAAGGGGAGAAGACGGATTGCGAAGAGTAGGACGACCAGTCGCGGGTTCCCTCCGGAAGAGGGGTCGTGAGGGCGGTTCGTGGGGGGATTTCGTTCGCAAATTACATACCGTCTGCCCCGTTTCACACACTCTCCACCTGGCTGGGATGACAATGAAACGACGCTAGTGACGAAGTCCAACGATGACTGCCAACGGGAGGAAACGAAAGACTAACTGATTCACTCGAGGTGCAAGACGACCAGACTTTTATCACGAGATTTCCCGTAATCCACGAGAAGTAACGACGAACAAAGCGGCTTTACACAGCTCAGCGAACAATTCTAACGGCGTGGACGGAAATAATTCGATGCTACAGCCAAACTCGTAAGATCGGTAAAATAATATATGACGGTTGAGTTGGGAAGACGGAAGAGAAATACAGCAGCTGCAGGTGAAGAAAACATACGACACGACCCGAACCGCTGCGGAAAAACCAACTACTCCAGATCCGAATGATGCAATGATCTTCGACAGTTAAATACTCAATTTCGAAGACGAAGGACTGAATGAGACAAAAAAACTGACAGCGGCGAGGGAACACGACGTAACGAAGAGCGGTTCTTCAAGATTCCGAGGATGTTCGCGAGGAGTTCGAAGTTCGAAGGTCAAAGGGGGGAAGAAAAGACAAGTTACGGTCTCGTTCGGAGCGCAGGTCTACACACTAATATCGCGACTCGAGTTGGAGAGATGAGGGGATGGATGCTGAAGGCGGGGAGGAAGACGCGGCCCTTCCACCCTCTCCACTTCCCCCTCCATCCCCTTGCCCTCTCCCGAGCCTCCACACGCACTCTCCCTCCAACGCCTTCCTGCTCCTCCACTCACACTGCCAGCAAACCTTCCCCTACCGCCACAACCCCGCCCATCTCCCTCTCCTCCCAGCCATTCCAGCAAAGCGCAGCACATCTCCCGTGGGCAGAAAACCCTTCGCCGTCCCCTCTCATCGAGCTCACCCCCCCTACAAATCTCCCCCCCTTCCCGACGGGCAAGCCCACCTCACACCCTCCACCCCTCGGCACTCCCCGCCGAACATCGGGCCGGCTCGCGGCGAGGCGAGATTTTTAGAACGGCACGCGAATGTGTACAAGACGACGGCTGAGGCGGGAGTGATGAGGGAAAGGGGGTGAGGAGCCGGCAGGAAAAGAGGGACTGGACGAGGGGCTGCTGGGGAGGGGGGCTGCGGTATGTGACGATTGGGGGGGGGACGGGGGTAGAGAAAACAAAGAAATTAGAAAATTTGTGAAAATAAAACGACGAATAAAATCGAAAATAAACCCTCCCGCGCGAAAGAATGCCTTATTGGAATAAACGAAGTTACCCTAAACACGTAAATCTGTCGGTCGTGTTTATACCAACCCGATACGAGAGGAAAATTGATGTATTTCGTTGATCAGAAGGATATCCGATTAACAAGTTCCACTGAAATGTAAACTATTTAATTTGTTTAATTGAAAAGGTTTCCGCTACGATTTCGTGAAATCCAAACAAGGCAGCAATAAACAAAGTTGGGAAGTTTCCTCAATCATATTACTAACTATTGCTGCAATTCTCAGCATCCTCTTCAGAAGGATCTCGAACTGGCGGCGATGTTAACCTTGAAGCCCGGCCTATAGCAATAACATTCTATTCTTAGAGAAGGGTACACTTTTGAGTATTTCTGGGCATTTATTTTGTGACCTTGAAGGCTTTTATTTTTGCTCGTAGAACAATTAAGAGGTGCGTTATATTGAGGTCATACCAACTGGGTGGTAGGGAAATTAGTTGAAATACCCAACGGAAAGAAAATACACAAAGAAATGTCACGCAAAACATCCTAATACACTAAATAATACGTAACGTGTTACACAGATAACAACTATTTGAAACCGATTCAGTTGAACTGCAATACATCTATAGGTTTACAACACTCCAAAATTAGAATAGTTAGTGTTGTTTTTCACCCGTCATAAACCTAAGGTTAATCGTTGAGTCCCCGTCTCGATGCTAATAATCCCTAAATACTGACGTAAAATAATCGTGTCCTTTCTATATCATTCGTTATGACCTGCTACTAGGACATGAGGCAAGAGAAGTTAATACTTCAGCCTATCGTTGTGCAACGCAGTTAATTGCCTAAAATACAATGAATGGCTTCATAGATTGCACAAAGAGAAACCAGAGAGAAGGAAAAAGGTGTATCCATCATACGCGCTGTTGCCGAAAACGAATACGTTGGCTTGTTAGCGTAATTTATACTCGTTTTTATCGCGCAATGTGGGGGAAAACGAGTTACATGAATTTAAAGTTCACCTTTCAGTTTTTTTGTGGTAATTGGGTTGTCTAATCCTCAAATATATCCGACGGTTTGAATAATTCCCAGGGTTTCAAAATTAAATTGTCTTGTCACCTTTTAAAAGTTTTCGTCTGGCCTTTTGCCTTTGAAACTGCTGGGAGTCTTACAACAGTTTTCGAACTAGCCTATGCACTACTATATCATATCATTAGCTATCATAAGCAATTTTGACGAATATGGTGAGCATTCATTTTATAAGCGTCCCTTAATTTCAGCAACAACCTCTGCCATAGGAAAGCATAACACAACTGCGTAATTAATGGGGGATGATAAGTTTCAACTGTTCACTACTTATAATTATAGCCTATTCAAATACTAATTAATAGAGATCATGAGGAAAACCGTTAAGCTTTGGAGGAAATGAAATATGTAACATGTCAGTAGGAATGCCTTTTCGTTTATAACCACGATTAATTGTTAGTCAAAGTTGAAACTTGTGACTATGTCCCTGAAAATGCGCCAAACGATTCAAAAGGAGGGAAATAGTTCCAAATACTGGACGGAAACTAAATGGAAGGCTCACGAAGAACACGCCTCCGTTGCTATAATTACCAAAACTTTCCATCCACAGTTCAAAATTATTTTTGTGTATGTAACTCCCACTCTATATGCATGTGCTATAGGTATATTAACAGGTAATGACATCCTCAGTGTGAATTGACGGCGCAGTAAACAGTATGGACATATTAAGACGACCCATGGTTTGGCATAATTTTTGTCATACCTCAATCTACGCTTAAAGAGACTTCTTCTATTACAAGGTAGTATCTGTTGGACGTAATATCAACGTATCAACCTGTGATCTCATTTACCTTTCATTTAAAAACGCCACACATCCTTCAGGGTTTCCCCAATCAACTGGAATCTCCAACTATTTACCTACCCAACACAAAAGGTGCAAGCCTTTAATATCCAAATATAAGCAATACTACTTTGCAAATTACCCCAAAGAGATATCCTAATGCCGAATCCTGAGCGGAACTCGAACTGAGCATAAGTCAGGAATAAGAACACTAGCCCGTAATGTTCAACGCTTACAAATGGAGGTAGCCTAAAATTAAAAACTAACGCGGATATTATTGACATAATTAAAATAATTAATTTAATTCCCGTGGGAAAATAAGCATAAATAACCGAGGACAATTAAGAATACACTGAAGTACAATCGTAGGAGGAATAAACAACAATCACTGAATTAAAGCTGTTTAGGTTGAAACGGCCAATTGGGAAACTGATTATACAAAACTACCACCGTCCGTCTTCTGCTTAAAGTCGTTTTCTGGAATCGAGGATCACGGAGAGAAAATAAAAAGCAGGGAACATCCTTACAGGAAATGGCAAAATGTAACTCTCGTAACAGTAAAATGGAAATTCCAAATTTCAATCAATAATATGTTCCATACCAACGGGTAAAAATGAAAGGTGCATGGCTCCTGATACCATTACCCAAACCGTTATTATGGAAACCAAAAATACTCAGACCCGAACCTAAGGAGATATTAAATAGAAAAATATTTAACAAATTTTAGACTCGAATTCACCTTACTTTCGATCGAATTTGAACGATTAGTGAGCGATAATATTTACCGCCTTCTGAGAATGAAGATTTTTATCAATTATTTTACGTTCCGAAGTAAAATTCTAATAGTTATTTATTTAACATTCGTAAACATTTTATAATCACATTCCGAATACTAAAAAAACAATTTAATTGTATCTTACACTGAAATCACGATATTCTATGCTCAATGAACGGATACAGGAGTATTTTTTATTCCACTCCAATTATTGATGCTGTTGAACTCCAGAGAAAATTTAAGAATTTTATACGAACCATCAAATCTAAGGGATACGGTAAACTACAAAGATCCGATACATACTGCCGCTTATATAACCTGAGAGTGATTTAGGAAGCTCAAGATTAATTACATAAATTTTAAGTAAAACTGTGCAAGTGTACCTACACGATTTGAGTTGCATGTACAAAACGTCGAAAACCTCTGAGCTTCATTTCTCGCTCACCTTGGTTTGGCGCTGAGTATAGCTCGTGTGGATCAATATTCACCACATATAATCACTTTAAAACTTTACAAATTAGTTTGTTTCAATCATCCCTTAAATGGATAATTCACAATAAAAATGACAAATATATGTCTTAAATACAATGGGAAAAATATAATTATGCTTGGTGATCATATCTATGTATATATATTTATCTATATATTTAACGAACAAATATACATAGAAAGCCCCTAGAAGTGCCTACCTCACACGTCACTGATTACAATTTTGTGAGTACCACTATGGTTTCTGTCAGCGTTAGAGGGTGCCGTATGATGTGCTGATGGCAAGATAAAAATTATATAAATGTTTTGGGTAAGTGTTAAATGTCAAAGAAAGAAGCAGACATTTTCCCAGACCGTTCATCCAGATTATTAAGAATATTGCATTTGGGACATTCCAATAGCAGTCTTAAATAACTTATGTTCGCGCCGATAACACGAACAGAAACCACCGATATAATTACCACCAATTCGAGAAAAAGGGATGGATTAAAATACAGGAGATGAAGTTTGCTTCCCCTCAGCAGGACCTTTTGACTTTTTCCACTCGGTTGGTGGGAAGCTTCCAGAATAGAGTAGGCTCTACTGAAGTGTCTTCTCCCAGATGTCTGAAATACTA
>LYUA01000027.1:116709-132833 GCA_002093875.1 Calopteryx splendens | reverse complement strand
AGCGGGTGACTCCGTTAAAGTTACTGTCGCGGCATTTCCCGCAGTTTCCACGTATAATATTTAAGTAGCGCTGGGAAAAAATTTAGCTGTTTCTATCTGTAGTAGATTGCAGAAAACGTCCATTTCTCAAATCTATAAAAGGGTAATGGAAGTGCATCTGATAAATAGCCTTGAAAGAAGCTATGTACAGCCTAAATGCCGAGGGCAATAGAACGCAATTTACCATTTAAAGCGGAGGTCACCCTATGATTTTCTCTGACAAGCTAGAAATTATTATCCAGGTCTTATCTTCAAAGCTTGTTAATTTATGAACGAAGAGATGGGAGGGTGGAAATGAGCTCGAGTGTTCACGTAAATCATTAAGTGCACGCATGACAGTTCAAAAAGGTACCTATGTGATATGGATGATGCTAGCGCCTCAACTGGCTTACACTGAGCGAAACTAAGGCAAAATTCAGGCAATATTGCGAAAAACTCGACGAGCGTCTAAATCGACATTTCTCTAATCCAATTTTAGTTAAGAAGATGCACAAAAACTTTAAGTAATTTTTCATTGTGGCTAATAGGTAGTTAGAAAGGAATTAAATGCTATTAATAATATTTGCTACTAATATTATTTATAATATTAGGAATATTTAATGCTATACGACGAGATACAATTTCCATGTCAGGACTGATTAATATGAAGACCAGTCATACTTGTTGACTTATTTAACCACATGGATTCAGTATTTTCTTTGAAAAAGCATATCGATGAAGTTGTTAATAGAATTGCGACACGAATATTCTTAATTTTTGGGGTTACCTTTCTAAGTAAGAATATAACATCGCTGTTTCAAAAAAGGTTCTTAGTTGGAGTCCAAGTAGCAAATTGACTCAAGGTCCTCCCGCTTGGATTTTAAACTCGCTCGTGGTGCAACAGTGAACTAGGCGCTTCTCAGCCTTAAATTAGAACGTATTCCATTCGACGTTCTTGAACACCGCCCGAACCCAGGACAAGAGAGGACAATAGTATAATAACAGCACAAGGAAACGTTTTTACTTCCAAGGCTACTTGACCAATGAACAAGCCTTTGACATTTAATTCTTCATAATTTTATCCAGATGAGTGTCCACCTTTATGGAGAAGTAGTATGGCAAGGAAAAAGCGACGAACGTAAATGACAATTTAACACAAAGGATTAGATAAAGTGATTAAATTAAGAAGTGTTTTACCTCGATATGTTTAATGGTTTAGCGTACAATATTTTTAACTTTTGCCTCGGTAAGAAATTAATATAATGGCAATTTATTTTCGCAAAATAAGCGGAGGTATACACTATCAAGGTAAATAACTGGGATTGAAAATGCAGAAAATGGCGAACCACTAGTTACAGATTTCACTTGATATCCACTAAGGGGCAATTCGTGCAAACCAAGTAACGGAGCGCATCGAATAATTCGGAGCAAAAACTGCGGAAGAACTTAAACGAGGCGCCATACACCTGGCTTGAGATAATACGTTTCAGGGCCACGTGCCCGGAGACCTTGAGACGGTTCCTTTCTTTATTAGCAACAGCTACAAACAACCAATGGTCCGCTCCGGTCAATCGTCACACTAAAATGGCAAGGCGAAAGATCGTATCGATAAGCGCACGTAATTAACGTGGTGAAGCTGCCGTCATAATGCTACGCTTGACTCCGAATGGGAATTTCGGAAATAGTAAGAGTCAAAAGCGAAATCACACGACGCTTCTTGTCGACTGGCAATGCCAGTGGAAAACAATTTTGACAATGAGGTTGAACACCCCGCTTTGAAGTGGCGTAAACGTTTTACAAGCCTCGTAATGTCGTTTTACAATTTTCTCCCAGCTTAAATCCATGGTTCAATAATGTCCTTTTTCTACGGTTTTAGTGAGGCTTTTCAAACGAGGCTTTTTCGTTTTTTTTCTCATCAATTTCCCTAACCAAATCTTCACTGACAACAAAAGACTGCCTACTTCTTGGTTCATCAGGCACATTAGTTCCGCCTTCGTTGAACAGTCGTACCCATTTCCTAACAATTCCATCAATCATTGCACTGTCACCATGTACCTCCACGATCTGACGATGAATTTCAGCGGGTTTGATCTTCCTCGGATTCAGAAATCGGATAACGGACCGTATTTTACAGTCGGCGAGATCTTCTATAGACTTAAACATAGCAAAAAATCAAAACAAAAGGTAAACACACTTATTTTCTGCCGAAATCGACACAATGGAAAGTCGAGACGTCAGAAAATCTGCTGACATATAATTCTAACCCCTGGCGTGGAAAACGGCAACCCGCTAATTTTATTGCCCGACTGAGGCATCTGACACCAATGTTTTTTCGATATTATTCTCTGACGAAATGCTTGGTAATAACATAATGGCTTGACGTAATAGAATCCCAACCAATATTTTAAAGGTTGTGAACGTAATTACTGTGACTTGACTCCGGCCAAATAACTGATACCTGCACAAATAGAGTTTTTACAACGAGCACAATTGCCTACTAAGTACCCCCAGCAATCCATTTTATCTTATGACGGAAAGAAACGACCACAGGCAGAAAGCCCAAATGAAAAAGTGCACTTCCTAAACAAATTCCTTTGGTACTGAGTTCCATGATTATTCCACTTTCCAGCATTTCCTTATTTAAAGGCGTAGGAACCAAGAAAAAAAAGCGTACAAAAGAACACATAAGGTTTATTTTTAGCATAAGAAATTATGCAGTGTAAATTAAAAGAAAGGAAATTGCTTAACCAACTCTTCCGCTTGAAAAGAGCTCACGTTGTGATGTACCGAAAAGGAAACAGATGACACAACGCGCACAATCGCTACCTGACCTGAATTAATGGGAGGGTACTTAATGACAAATTTCTCGAGGAGCTGACATAAGCTGTGTTTATCGTGGATCACTGCTAATTAATAAAATATTCTACATTCGAAGGACAAAGCACTCCGTTAGGATGATACCAATAATACATCAGGCATCAGAAATGAAAACAGCAAAATATTCATTATTATCAGCGAAACATTTATTTCAACTTTCATCTAAGAGATAATAGTAAAAAAATTATAAGATAACATCAATGTTAAAAGTTAGACCATTTGTATTCCATTTAACTGAATTTAATCGATGGATATTGAGAACCAGTCACGAAAGACGTTGGAAATTAAATCTAAAGTTTATGCCCCTGGCACTAATTGTAAATACCTATCCACGCTTATGTGCTTTAAATCTTAAAAATTAATCACTTCATTTACATAACTTCTAATATGAATATAAAATACTAGCGCGACGTTTTGGCCAATAACTATAAACAGGGAACTCCGGTGCAGAAGGAGACTAATAAGATTGTTTTGCCTTCCTAAATGATAGTAAAAATTATTTTCACATTAAATTACTATATTACTAATCCAGCGAATACCACTCAGTATTTAAGTAAAATCATAACAGAGAACTCGATAAAATAAATTCCAACAACTGATGAACACATATTCTGTATTAAAACATTTGGAATATTATCTTTACGAAATGAGGTAAAACAAAGTACGGCCGTTTTATTTATTATCAGACACAAACTAAATAGTTTACGTCTTTGGTCAGAAGAGGAACAAGTACTTTTTTTTCAAAGCCGCTCACGGAGTTACTTCCTCCTCCGTAACAGGGTCAATATGAACGCATACCAGCACCGTCAAAGGTCATGAGGCCTTTCAACGAACTTCACCAGTAGGATCTGCACTAAAGGCCATTTGAGAACCTTCCGTTTCATCGACGTCGTCTGGGTCATACATCCCCTCCACTTTCGTAGGATTGTCGGAGGAAGAGGGGGCAGTAATGGGGGATGCAGGGGGAAAAAGAGAAGACAATAAAACACTCGAAGTGACCTTCAATCATGCGATTATAGTTATTTTTCTCAGGTAAGTTCCCATCTGAAATACGCAAAAAATATATCACTTACTAATTAAACAATTACAATACGAATATATTTGACGATAGTTTTAAGTATTGTCTTCTGGGATTTTTTTGTTGGTAAAAGAGAGAATAAAATGCCATGCCGGCAGCAAAAGAGGGGATTAAACACAAGGAAGCGTCGAGGCAACAGAGGACTGACCTCTTCCCTGTAGTTCGTTAATCCCTCTTAAAAGCCTTAATGTCACATGGCTGCACGGTGGGCGCATACCCAAGTCTCTTCGGGAAAGGTAGATGGAAAACGGACACGAGCGAATGAAACCAGCAACTTCCTTCTCGTCCTCTTTCTTTCAAAGCGATAAGTTACTTATAAGCGATATTGTTACTCACATACCACGCTAAACAATAGGTAAGGCCAAGATGAATTTACGACACAGATAATTTGAACACTTCTAACAACACGGAATGATAAGCCACTACACAATTACGGCCCTCGGAAAATATATTTTTCCACTATTTAGGCCAAACGTTTGCTTTCCCTTATATAAATTCCGTTGCATGCATGTAAATCAAAAATGTAATTTAAAAGTATGTTGGTATTCCATACATTGTTATGAGGTTTTTTTAATAAGTGCACTAGGACGCTTCCCCGACTACATCGATAGATAGACTAGATCTAAGAGCGTTTAGCACACTCTACATGCATGATATTTGACATTTTCTACTAGCACCCACACGCTTTGTACGAGCCCTATTACCAATGTGTACAAATTAACGAATTAAGCCGAGAGATCGCTTAGGTGTTCTCGCCAAAGCGTCCATATACAAGGTGAATAAAAGATAGAACTTAATTGGGAAATTTATTATTGAGTCAAATAATGCAGGATGCATCTAAATTTTAAATCTTAAAAATAGTAATGAATGGACGACAGCTGAAATATAAGAACACACGTGGTGGGAAAGATTACGAAATGTTATAGGTACTTACCTTGATAGGGATGACAAAATGAACTTAATGAAAAAAGCGAACGCATTGGTGCTGCATTAAACTCGACGATTACAAGTCATAGCTCGTCCATTTTTTCATATGATAATTAAACTGAAAACCATTCCTCCAGTGAGTATCCGAATTCATTTTAATTACAGATTTGATATATTTAATTCATGTACTGGGCTAGCATAATACGATTGAAGAAAAAGTTAGGATCGGCAGCCTCATCTTTCTCTGGATTTTAAGAACACGTCATCACCATTCCCCACCAAAAATAGTTTGGATATGACACCAAAGGTTACAGACTGCGATCAGAGAGAAATGAAAGTCCATTTTTGTAAACAGATGCAGCATGACCTTACATTTGTAAAGAAATGATATGAAGCATTAGACGTTTCAAAATAATTTTAGAGGACAGTGATTTGACAGAAGAATTATTTTTGTAGAACCTTGATGGATGCGCTGTCATTCTTGGCTGAACTGAATTCTATGAATTACATCGTAACTGGTCGAAATATTTTCTCCTGATTTTTCCAGATTTTCAGGGATAACTTAACACCCAATTGCCCAGCCGACAGGCTTATACGAAATTACAATACTGTAGCACTGAATTCTGAAGCATATACAAATCCATGGTTTTATTTGGATGTTAAGACTTTACGTCATAAAGACACGACGTAGGAAAATTAAAGGCTTAAGAATAGCCTAAAATAATTGCATCAATACTGTTAGAAGCAACATTGTACCTGTGATTAGATACAGCATACTCCATGGTTAGTTTTGCAAGCCTGATTAAACACGACACTGAGGTTTAACAAGGGAACATGAATGAATGATGAATTTGACGAACGACGAACATTTTAAATATAATGTAACCAACTGCCAAGAGTGAGGAATTTTCGGAAAAATCAAGGCGAGATCATAATGTCGATCATCACTATCATAGAAAGTCGTAGGAGCGGTTCGGCGAGGCCACCGAGAGGAATTTATTTCCGTCACAGCAGGGGATACGACGGGTAATTTAGTAGGTTGGTAACATTTTAACAGGTGGAGAGAGAAACCTGGTGTAGCCATTCGTCTAATCTTCACATAAGGTGGTAAGTGTATAAAATATAAGATCCCAGCGATGAATTATATACCAATCTTGAGATGGAATTCTCCGTAAGGCATGAAGGATGGAATCGGAAAGGCAAGGAAAAATCTGTCACCGCCGGGATCTCAACTGGTGTCCTCGACGTGAGAGACCAGTATACACTTCCTGGGAAGCATATTCAAGTCGAGCCACTTGAGATATCAGACGGAAGTAAATACACTGCAGGTTAACGAAGAACGGGGGGTGGGGAAAATGTAAAACCGAGAGCTTTCACTTGTGAACAAGAACACATGTTTTAACTAGACTATAATTAATGCAAAATAATAATCAATAATGCAAAAAAAATAATAATCAATAGTGTACTGCTTCAGTATTAATATGTTTTACAGCGTTCCATGGCGGTCTGGGGGCGAGAAAAAAAATGAGTCGTTGAAAATCACTGGCGATTGCTCCAGTTCGCGTTTTTCCGTCCGTTGCCATCGACCAACAAAACGCGCTGCGAGACACAGGATGCATGGGCCGCCAGCCACCGCCGCCGTAGAATGCTCATAGGGATGCTTGTTGCGGCACCACTCACACGTGTGCGGCCAGCGGAGGGCGGGCGCCACGGGAGGAGAAGAAGCGGTTGGCCGACTTCCACACGTCGGTGGGAGGGGGGGAGGGTGGAAGCGCCGCCGTCACCCCCGGCGAGAAAAGATGCCGACGCGACCGGGACGCGGGCGGCGGGCACCCGAGTTACCTACCTCCGGAAGCGAGAGCCCGCCCGAAATTCCTCCCGCTGCTCGCCGAAGAAAAGGCCCAGCTTCTCTTTCGAGCACAACCCACCTTCACTTCCCTCCTCCGCTCGCCGGTGAAGTCCGACATGATGGATTACGAGCAAAAATTAAAGGAAGGTGGCTGGTTCGATCCCCCCACCCTCGGCGGTCGTGAACTTTGGTAGCTTATGTCAAGTGCTTCTCAAGAAGGGGTTAAAGCCTCTTCCGTCACGGCACTTTAAAACCCTTCTTCGCCTACACACTCGAGGAAATATCGCCACGGCGCTTTGCATCAAGGGAGTGACCGGTATGAGAGAGAGGTGTTACCCCAAGTAATCCTTTACCATTTAAACGAATTTGGCCGTTGCCGCGAATTACTTGTTCTATTATTTACGCAATGGCTTTCCATTAATATTTTCACTAACAAAAAAATCGCACTGATCAACCCGAAGGTCGGTTTGGTAGGTGAGGATAGAGCTTACTCAGTTACTCAGTACTAAGCCCAATGGCATGTGAAATTCACACATTAGGGTAGTGTGGCCAGTTCCTTTCCCTGTGTGTCGCCTGTGATTTCCAAGGATGACCTGGTACCCGAAAAATTGTACGGGTAAAGCTGAGGGTGCCAAGAGGCGTCACCCGGAATCGAACCCGGCTCCCCCGGTCAGTAGCCCAGTGCTTTAACCACTGGACTACCACGACCTTTTTACTAACAAGAATTTTAATTTCATCCAAAGAAACCAAAAATAGCCGTGTTAAAAAATTAGTATTTAAAGATAAATGCTCGTTCGGGTAGGTTCTACCTAAAAATATTCCGCGAGTAAATGCACATGGAAGCAAGATCAAAGAAGGTTAACATAAAAATACAAAAATGGAATGTTTATTAAGGCAGAGGACAAAGACTCACAAAGGACAAGGATGTGTAACCATGATTCGGTAAATATTCCCGAAAAATCAAAATAAATTGTTTTCTCGTCCGGAAATTAAAAACGCAACATGACTTCTTATTTTTATTTTCTTTATTATAGCAACGACTGATGATACCACCTCAATAATATACCACGGAACGACTAGGGCATGCCTTCAGGAAGTGTCTAGAAAGAAACTTTCATATCTATCGGTGGAGGCATTTCAAGCAACAACTCCTAAACTACCTATTAAAAAGGATAGTAATCGGATTTCGGTATAAAAGCATGGTGTTCGAGGAAATATTTACCGCACATAACACCAGACGAAACTTCAAAACCATCAATACGAGTCCACTACTACGTTTTAGGTAGTGTTTTGGTATTTAGTTCATCTATTATTATTAATAGACGAATTAATTATTGCTATCAAAGATAAAAATTAGACAAATTAAATATCCAATGTGTAAGCATATGTATACTATTAGGATTTCGGGAAAAATGGAAAGACCCAGGGGGCTCGTGAATTTAACATCGTTTCGACGGACGGGAATATGTGACTGAAGTACCTAACTAATCCAAGGAATTGTTTCACCATTCACCTTGGACCAATTTACTCGCGTGAATAACGAGAGGGTGAATTATCTACAATAAATTACACATCGTATCGCTTACATCAAAACTTAATATGCATTTTTCCCCTAACGTGCGGTCACCGTGACTAACGGATTTAAAACTTATAATATATAGTCAGCACCCGGTTTCATTGCTCAAAATAACTACATTTGTGTGCTTACTTCAATATATTTTAAAAATGTAAATTTATAGAAATTACGGAAATACATGCTCAAAATTATCGATGCTAAAGGTATCGATTCCCAAAGAATCTTCTCCAACACTTGGGCACAGCAATTTTTTAATTTGGAACTAAATTATATCACCTGTTTAAAACATAAAGACGGCCTTACAAGGTAATACCCGCAATACAAGAATAAACCCGTGTGAATGAAGAAGAAAGAGGCTAGCCACAGTAGTGCTACGCTTTGGATGTGTCAACAAAAGCGCAGTTCAACCAAAGTAATGATATATGAATAACTTAAAAAATATATATTGGAAGTCATCTTTCCGGAGAGATATATACCAGAATTAATCTAATCCAAATATGCATTAGGCGAATCGAATAGTTTCTCAACGGGAGACCTATTGTTGGGCAAACACCCGAAAGGGAAGGAAGATTTTTCATACTGGCCATAAGTACTGGCAGAAAGTAACGGAGTCAAATAAGGAGTACCCGGCAGAACTGAATTCTTTTTCATCCTAACCAAAGACCTATTTATTCACATGGAAATAGGCAAAAGGTTGCACTGCACTGTCGGCAATATAACACAAATAGGTAGAAAAAAGGAATTAGCACCCTCGGGAACACCTTCAAGAACACATATATTTACTTATATATAGCTGAAAAACCAAACATGAAGGTCACCCAATTCCCTTCTCTTTCAAAAATTGTGTTTCATCACTGCAAATTTGACTATGCAGAAAAAAGTAAAAGGTACACAAGGTACGACAAATTTCTGTAGTTCACCTGAGGATGAGATAACAGTCGAAACAACCATTTGGTTGTGCCAAATAAAGTTCGTGGAAAGATAAAGTTGTTTTGTCTTTCATCAATGCAATAAGTTTTCAGAGACAGGTATGTGAACATTTTCTTCTGTTCTTTGATTAAATATCTATTGCACCTTTAATTTTCCGTATTTTCTAGTTTCCGATTTTTCATTTTAATTCGTATCGTTGAGTTATGTATTTTTAGTTCTTAGGAGGTTAGCTACTTATCCCATTTGATATGCTGTACTTTTAGCGGTATTTTAAGTTTATGTTTACCTTAAACCTATACAAGAGAGCACAAGGGGACATTCAAACGTAGGGACCAGCGGCATTAAGTAATATATCATACAGGAAGACATGGATGTGACCATGCGGAACAACAAAAATAGACATTAGTACCCTTTCAGAAATAGAGAAATAAAAAATTTCTCAAACTTTTTAACCACGACCATTAATAATTTTCAGTATTGTATTAAAATAATAACAACATATATGTATCCTGTTGACAACTGATGATTCAGAAAAAAATTTCTTTCTATCATTAAATTAGGGCGAATGCAGTTTGAGAAGATAAGCCGTACTGAAAATTCGGGGTCAGAATTTGGTATCATAATACTTAATAGTTGCGTAGGCACTATTAAAACAAAATAAGCATAATTGTATGACAATTGGTAAATATGGGCATTATTCGCGAATATTAATCAGAAAAATACACCTTCTCTTATGAAAAACGTCTCGTTTACTTTCCTAACCGCCAATTTTGTTTTCACAGCTGTCAATCTCCTAAATACAACGTAATGGGTGCAACACCTTGCCCTTATATTGGACGCAGTCAAATTTAGGAGTTCATCTTTGCCAGAAGAAATAGAGAACACTAAAAATAACACGATACATATTATCCTGAGAAAAGCTGTAATTCCTAATAATACATCATTCCGAAGCCGAATACTATCCTTGAGTATTACCCAAGCATTTCGATGCTACTCATGTAATTGTTTGTACTGCTATAAGGATTGGAGGGGAATTAATATAAACAATAATGCTAGAAGATTATTTATTACGAGTATTCTAGACCCACGATGAGTTGACCTAGTTTCGAACTGTACCAAAAATTTAAAAGCCATTGTTTCCTTCACCTTGTGCAACAATGCCACGACATTTTCTTTCGGAGGGAAATAGAACCATTTTCTGAGGGACGGGCAAAGGACACAGGAGTTCGCGAGAGGAAAAGAAAAACAGGTAAACTATGAGGGGAGGCGAGTGTGGGCAGTGTAGGCGATGAGGGAGCGGGAGAGGGGACCACGTGAGAGGTGTGCGCGAGGACAAGGGGAGAAGGGCGAGATCTGAGGCGCCTTCCGAGATGGATGTGCCACGGAGTTGAAGAAGGTAGGGGGGAGGGAGTGTGGGGGAGTTAGTTAGGAGGAAAGTGTGGGGTGGAGGGAGGGAGACGGACGGACCAGTTGAGGAGGGTGAGGAGCAAGGGTAATGGGACTGTGCGATGCCCAGTTTTTAACGGCTCCGTGCCGAACATTTTCGGAATCTGTAACTGTTGGGAATGGTACACGGTCGCGATACCATAAAATGTACCACGATGGACAATAATTACCTAGCCCATCACGCAAGAATATTCTATATGCGTGCACCAATATTTCCATTCCATTTCAATTACAAATCCTCTGAAGTACTAAAAACATTTTTAGTTCAAAGGTCATTTCTGAAGTACTATTTAAGAGGTTTCAAAGCGAGTAATAATGGCTATACCTCCATCCGCAAAAATAAGGTGTCCAACTGGCAATGTACATATAGATTGATCATGGAAAAAACACAGAAAATAACCCGAAAGCAGGTTTGACGAGGAAGGGTACAGCTCATGTCGTCTCGTGCAACAAATGTGAATTTACCCGTCAAGGTAGGGATACCAGCTCAATACCCTGAGCCACCCAGTTACCCAGGAAGATCTTGTACCCATAAAATCACAGAATTTTGGTGTATCTCGGTCGCTCAACGTAATCATCAGGATGTAATCTCGGGGCCCGCCTCATGGAACTAATGATTTATAAATTATGAAAACCTTCTTTCATATTTAGGATACAGTAAACTTAATTTATGAGTATCTATCCCATTATGAACTACATAAAGTTAAAAACTGTTTTAACTAAAAATAGAAATAAAAGTCTTGGAAATTAGATTTTTTCATGCTGCCGTTGCTGCTAACGAACGTACACAAATACTGTGCTCAAATAACCAACATGCATGCTATTAGGGAGAGCACCTTTAGGAGCTATAACGCAAGATAAGAGGACTTATAACGCAAGACAAGACAATACACTTCCAAGTACTCGGATTTGAATCTCATCGGTGGTAACTTTTTTAGAAGTAAACTTTCGCTTTCGCATTCGCAGAGAATTTCGAACATACTTCTGTCGAAGTGGTGGCCATCCATGGTGTCAAAGGAATTCCGGCGGCTCTGTTCATAAGGCAGCGTATATTCAATTGAAAAAAAAATCATCACACAACGCATAAAGGACCGATAATTGGCTAAACACCCTTATTTTAGGGTGAAATGCATTGTTCACTGGAGTAACCGTATCAACAACTCTTTTGAAGCTCATTTCTCATGTTAAATAATTATTTAAAATTTATCGATAAAATGGATTTCCAGAATGACTAGAAATTTTCTAAAGTACACTTATTTAATTTCTCGGCGCTCCGATACTCACATGTATAGTGTCATTACCTAGAGCTTCATGATTCAAATTCCATCATCGTTTGCGAAAAACCTTAGGACCCTAATTGTTGTCAAAAAAAATTGGAATTGCATTTAGGTTCGTCAGCAATAATCTGATTCAAAAGGATTCTTTTATCATCGGATACGCAAAATGCCGCAGTTAAACATTCCAAAAATCGTAAAAACGTCGCTGCTACTTAACAATTCACATCATTGCGTCAGCCATCGACAAACAGCGCGACTGGACATAATAAATCTCATGCCAGGGGTGCACTTCTTCGTTAAGCTAGCATCAACCGAACGGTGCGCTTCATGAGCATGGTGCTATGACGACTCGATTCTGTACTTCATTTAATGAGATTGATGGGTTTTCTATAAAGCAGCTTCATTCAACAATTGCAACCTAGCAAACGAGGCTGGATGGATCAAGGGATGCAATTCGAAAAAATAGGTGGGGGATAAGGGGAAGGAAAACGGAGGGAACGGGGAGAGGAGGCGAAAGGGTTGGAGGAGAGGCCTCCGGAACGTCTGGATGCGTGGGTGTAACGGTCGTAAACAGACGTAATCAGGGACGGGAGCCAAAGAGCGAAGGAATGGTGTGAGTGGGATTTTGAGGAGCGTAAGGTCTGGGGAGGGAGGGGAGGGACCGGCGGGGAGCAGAGTGGGAGGAGAAAAGGGAGAGATTATGGAAAGGGAGAGGTGACGATTGAGATGAATTGTTAGCGTAATTATGGCGGCCATATCCAAGGCCGTGAATGTTCTCGAAAGAGAATAGGCCCAATACACCACAGAGGAACAGTAAAATACAAGTTATCACATTTAATACTCGTGGAGAGACAAAGCAAAGATTTTCCTTAGATATTTCGCTAGCAACACTAGCAACATCGAAAGCCATTTGGAATGTGGCAAACGAATGCAAGAAAGTTTCTAACGAGGATACGTTACCACGGTTTTCTGTTTTCACTTAAACAATATTCTTTATTCAGACATGTTTCAGGGAGTGCATATAATTCAATTGAAGTAAAAGTTATTGAGTGCATATGCATTCAATAACTTTTACCTTAACGCTTACAAAAAAATCTTTCTCAGAAAGTAAATTCCATAATGGCTACAGTCTGGTGAGAGATGGAATGGTTTATGTCTTCATTATTCAATGGGTAGTAGTGATTCTTACCTGGGCAGTTTTTAATAAGACGCCATTTTTGATTGGAAACATTTATTGTGCATTAAGTAGCAATTTCGAAGCAGGATCAATTCCTTCGTTGATTTCTTAAGACGCAAATATCAGTTAAAACATTAACAAAGTTATCCACGAAAAAGATTGTATATTCGTGGTCCTTACGTTCAAATAATCGAATGCACATCTACGCAATTTAACCCTTATCGAGGTCAGGGTTCTAAACAGAATATTACACAATAAATAGAACTTTCGCGACAGAATTAACTGATGAGTATCTATTTAAATATGCGACACGATAAATTTCCGCAAATAGCGGAAAAAAACTAAATATTTAAAAAAAACACGTCAATAATTTGTTTGCCTGATAATTGAAGAATTTTCTGAAACAGAGAAGAGAAATGACTCAGGAAAATTATAGCTGCACATATCAACCCCCATTGAGGCTTTTAAGTCAAGTTTTTTTATGAAAATGATTCACGTTTGTCATTCCAAATTATAAAAAGGAAAACTATGACAGGGAATATATTTTGTTATTCATTCAATGCGCTCACATTTCTGTATAATGATGTTACATGGTTATAAATTATTATTATAAAGTAAAGTTATTTCAAATCCTGAATGGATCGAGATTCACCAAACGGGAAAAAACGGATAAAAATAAAGAGAATGTCTTTGTGTAACTCAATACAAAATATAAAACTTACGAGGAGAACAAACTGTATTAACGGCCAAAATCCAGGTATTCGTGGACAAAAGATGCTTTCAAGAAAATATGGATCTTATGGAACCACGAGGAGCGGATTTAGAGGGCACTTAATCCTACGCAACAACTGAAACCACACAAATCACTGAAAATAACTTATGAAAACCTGGAATATCTCTTGCTATTTTATGCGATGAATTGCAGCCAAAATATGAGCTTAGTGAGCTTTCCAAGAAAAGAAAGAAATAAACCATCTCTTAGGAACCAAGATAAAGTGAATATTTGCACGAAATTAAGTAGTGATATTAGTATTTAAGGTTATCCGACGGCTGAGGTCATCGGACGGTCGCACAATAACCTAAAATATAATACGCCTAACTTAAAAGCGCGATTACTCACTCGTTAGGGATTCAAACCAGTGATCTTTGGGATCTCACGCAGGCGAGCGTAGCATTCATCGAGAACATTGGGTCCGCATAACGTTGATGCAGCACATGAGAAATATATTTCAATGTTAATGCATACAAAAATCGGTGATGAAAGCGTAAAAGAAACGAAATATGCGATGAAAACTCTTCCAAGGCGGAGGATTTGAAACAGTACCTTCACAAAGGGGCTAAAGAAATGAAAACAGAAAAATCTTTCGCTGTGACTTCGACCTCCAGGTAGTGAAGAATACATTTAAAAAGTAAAATAAAACGACCAATCACAGCGGAGAAAACATTCCAAGACGTTAGCACCCAGCCAAATAGAAAGACGATTTGAGTCATCTACCACCGGCAATGAAAATGCCTTTCGTCGCCCGCGGGCCATTTAAACCTTTGAGAGGAGATTCGAACTTTTCGTTTTGGCTACAAGGAAACCGCTACCCGCACGGCGCCGCCAGCCCAGGGCGTTTGCTCTCTCTCGAACCCCAGTGGACCGACATCGGCAGCGTTTTTCGGAACGCAGAAAGCGACGACTAAAGGCCATTATAGTCATAACTACCAACGCACTATGCGTCAAAAACTAAGTTAAATATAAATAAGTAATAACGGATAAGGATCATAGCAGGCGATATTTTCATGGTGTTTTATCATAAAACCACAATAGAATTCTGTATTATGCCTCATCTAGGACCAGAAAACAGCAAGCATGCATCTACTCCACTTTAAATATGATAATCATGTTATATAAGTTTTCCCTAATAATGTTAAGGGAGAACTTGAAAAACAAAGTAAATAAATAAACAAGGCACCGAGAGCGACGTCCTATCCATTCCAACTTTTTCCTGACACCTATTTGTATATTGCTTTACATCAGGGCGGCGAGGTTATTGTAAGCGTCTTCCACTTAATTTTTTCCACTGCTTGATGGCCACGTGTGTTACGAGGTCAACGGGTACCCAGAAAGCATCGGGTTTTAATGCCACTTCAGGCACGTATGTAGTGCCACCAAGCAGATGGTTTTTGCGTTTGATTATTGTCTTAAAATCCAACTGAATATCACTTTAAATATAAAATCTCCTGTATGTTCCTAGTGCAATCGCTTAGAATAATATTTGATATTTTTTTTAAATTGTAGGCTATCATTTCGACAAACTGAAGCTGACTGGTAACACGAAGTTATATGTGTGCGTGCTATCATTGTGTGACAATGACTTGAATAGCAATTTCAAGACATTGTGTCAAACATTCAAACACAAAATGACCATCCCTGCCGTATCCTCGAAGTGCAACATATTACTTGCCTCCTCCCTTCGACTGCTCCCTTTAGAACGAGGGAATGCCAAGGTGGTATTTGAGGGGATGGGGAGTAATGCATGGTCCCACCTTGATACAACCCACGGAGGAAAATGTATCTTGTCAGTCGCTTTCGCCTGCGACGGTATTTTAATGGCTTTATGAATGATTGTAAGCAGCTGTTGTTCCCTATAATACATCAACGTTCTACGCTCTGCGTTTATCTCTCCTGCTACTACTCAAATATAGTTCATCTTAAACAAGGCATTAAATACTTGATTGCAAAGGCTAAATGTTGCGAACTTAATTCTTCCATCTCCGTACTAAACATGCCACTGTAAATATAGCATAGCATGTGAAAATTATATGGCTACATTGACTACTAGCATGCTTAACAGTAAGAAAATAAAATAGCTTCTAATTGTTGCTTGTGTAGATAATTTAATTAATTACAGCTGACAGAAATTATTTTATTAAAGATTATTGAGAGACTAGCAGACCTGCTGCCTGCTTTGCAGCCAGTCTCT
>LYUA01000026.1:1115914-1126241 GCA_002093875.1 Calopteryx splendens | reverse complement strand
CTCCCAGCGCCCTCCTCGGGATCCACCGCCTGGCCCTTCGTTTATCACTCCCCCCACGCCCGTTGTCGCGTTCATTCCTCTCTCTTTCTCTCGTGTCCTTCCAACTACCTCTTCACTTTCCCTTTTTCCACTCCACCTCCTTCAAGAGTGCCGTGATCTTCCCGTGCAGATCCCGACTTGGTTTACTATGTAGGTATATATAAACTTGAGTGGCTGGAGTGCTAGGAAATTTTTGGAAATTTTTAATGAAATTGCAGTAGCGTCTCAAGTGAAGTATTCATTTGTACCCACTCGGCTCTTCGGTTCCCCATATTAACTAAATTACCTGTTGCTCTACTCTACTACTATTAAATTGCTACCCATCGTTTTACCGATGCTGTGGTTTTTCTTCATTTTTCTCTTCGGTATTCCTTTTTGGCTTAAAATTTGTTGAGTTTTAGCTTTTACTTAAAGCTTCATCAATTATTAATCATCAATAGAGTTTTTATTTTTTATGCCAGTTTTTCGCGTTGAAATTATTAAATATTTTGTATCAACATGGTATTTTTAAAAGGATGCCATTTTATTTCGCCGTGCCATGTTCGTCTAAAGGTTACTGTGTTTGCTTTTGGGTTCTCAATGTGTATCTTCAATCATAATGCCTTTGAAATGGCAAATTGAAGTAGTTGAAAAGCCAAAATGTAATCCTGCAGTTTTAGAGTTTATACGCCACTTAAATAGTAAAAGTAATTTTGCCTGAAGTAAAGCTCAGCTTAGAAAAATTAACCCTGAGACCTTCTGTTCTTGCTAAGTAAAATTCACCCTATTTAAAACCGTTACTCAAGACACAATCGAGGTGGTACGGCACAGAATTGGGAAGTGAGGTGATAATGAATCCTTTTACTAATAGTAATGCAGTTAACAGGAATGATGGGAATTGAAATCTGAAACTTACATGGCCTATTCTATATGTTTCGGAAACAGCGTATTTTACTTAGATTCCTTCAATAGTATATATCTATATATATAAAGAACTTGGTGTGAAGAGAATATCGATGCGCAACTGTTTCGGAAATTAGATGAATACTGTGATAGCAAAAATAGTCAATTTTTAGCATAAATATTTGAAAATTAATTCCTAAAAAATCCTAAATGTAAAAAATCGTATATTGAAAGTAGCTCATCGGTATATTTATAAATGAAGCATTTGAATCAGTCCACACAGATGAAAGTCGGATTATTCCGTCATATGCCATCATAAACGTGACTTTATTTTGCCTAAATTTTTTTTTCATCGTTCGAGTCTCCTAAATACGTATTTTTAGGTTTGTATTGCAAACTGTTGAGTTGATTTTTTTAATCATCCAAAATTAACGAAATATAGGTATTTTCAAAACGGGCGACAAAATCGCATGTGTATTATAATTTTAATATTCGTGGATGTTTGACTTCCATTACCTGATGCTTAATGTGTCTGCGTAATTTGAAACGTTTCAACAAAACAAATATAATGTACACGCAGGTGAAAAACAATGACGTGATAAAATTTGGACTTCAGTGTTTTAATTTTTTTACGACGATTAAATTTTTATTTACAAAAAATATCATTTTGTATCTCTGGGAAATTGGTACATCAGTTGGAGAGAAATCATGCGACCACTTACCAAGCTTTGTGACGCAACGAATGCTCGAAAATTCCTTTCGCGACATTTCGCTGTTCCCTGCCTGTTGACCGTTGTTATAATAAGCCGTTGTATCCAACTCCCTCGCGGTCGTAACAGGTGTCAAGCGAGGAGGGAGTTCCAGTCAGTCCCTTAATTACGGCGGAATTTAGTGCGACCCCTCCTTTCAGTTTGACGTGAAGTAGAGGTTTGCCGTCGGCAGAGTAGTGCTCGCCTGCGTCTCAGCTCGCGTTTCCCTCCCCCCCGACCGCCGTCCCTCCCTCCCCCCATCCTCCCTCGGCCCGGGGGGAAACCGCCCCCGCCTGCATCGTTATGTGGCAACCGCACCCCGCAATAAATACCCACATTCCCTCGCGCCCCGTCACATCGCGCACCACCGCCGCCCTTGCGCACATTCCCCCAGAACCCTTCATCCCCTCCCACCACCTCCCACCCCCTCTCCACCTCCAACGCTGTCTCCTTCGCACGCCCTCAGCCCTTGGATTCGTCCTTTTCGTCCCACTTTGTTCCTTATTTTTTTATTTCATTTTAAAATTTTCGTTTACCGCTACTGGGTGGACGGCAACGGAGTCCCCTCCCACACGCCCTCTTCTTTCCCTTAAGTCGTCTACTTTGCTCCTCCCTTTACCTCATCCGAGGGGCCGAGGAAGGGAATTTTCTCTCTCCCCTTAACATTTCCCTATTTCTGCTCGTTCCCGTTTCCCGTGTTCTTTTATTATCCTCGTTTCCTGTTTCCACGTTGTTAAACCTCCCGCCACCCCCCTTCCCTTCGGTCCCTTTCATCTTCCATGTTAAACCTCCCTTCCCCCAAGTCTCCCTATCCTTTCCCTCCTCCTCCCGTCCTCCGCTATTACATCTCCTCGAAGGACCACGTTTTGCTCTCTCGTCGCGTCGTCCCTCGTTCTTTCCCTCTCTCTCTCTCACTCGTTTTCTTCCTCTGGCCTCCTCTCCCCCTCCTCACGACTTGCCTCCGTCGTCGGCTTTTTTTAAATGAAGTAGAAGAAGTGCTCATAAAAATGCACATCTTTGCCAGCTAAGTGAATAAAATACACGTCTTGAAAAATTAAACTTGCGTGGAACGTTGAGAGTATATTTTGCGTGACTGGGATTGCCATCAAATGATCATAATACGTACCCTACTGGAATGGGTAAAGTGATGCTGAGGAATACCTGCAAGTAGGTATTTCTCTAATTGTAATCCATCGGGCTGTGGAATAATTTATGATTCCACTGTATTTTGTTGCAACTGTTGTGATTATGAAACGAGTAGCTTTAGCAAAGGTTGAGACTTCAGATTTGCCGCATCTCGCGATATAAGCGTCTTAATTGTTTTTCCTTCCATTCTCAGGTCCTCTATTCATTTCCCTTTTTATGTTGTCCTTCCATCCTCTCCTTGGACGTCCTCTCCTTTTCCATGATGCTATATGCAGGTTCGAAGTCTTCGGTTTTATAAACATAATATGAGGTCATTGGGTCGAGCGTTTCATCTAAGCAGTCCCTAAGAGTAGCAATAACACTGTTAAGGTATTGTATCCAGGAAATGTATACCTTTTTATTTTAGCGCGTTCTTTTAGATTTGCGTCTCTTTTCTTTTCATAAATGCTTTATTCTGTCATCTTGATTCCAAAAATACGTTTTCGAGAAAATTTCCTCTCCTTTACTTTTAAATTAACCTTTAAGTTTCATCTCTTGATTCATGTATCCATAATGTAACAAGACATTTGAGAATGTAAAAATTCGACCTTGCGAATAAAAACCTTTCCAAAAAGCAATCCTGAATCCAAGGCTCTCAGATACAAGTGGGACTCGAACCACAGACGGCGAACTAAATTTGGGTCGCAATTAATTATTTCATTTTACCGGTTTCCAATGGTATACACGTATTGAAACATCATTCTTAAACATTATTCAGGGCTTAAGCATAGACAGTTTTAATGTCTACTCTCCTAATTCGATATTTTATTCTCCGTCGACCCCGGACCAACCCTCGTCCATTCTGAAACTTTCTCCCATTTAGCACGGAACTCCTCCATCCTCGTTTCTCGCGCACCCTTTCGATCCTCCGGCTACAAGTTTACTCGTCACCCCCTTTGTCCCCCGGAACTCTCTCCCTTTCCTCCCTCTTCTCATTTTCGCTTCCTCTTTTTACGCGGCGCAGTTTCTGACGCCGAAACATGGCGACTTAATTTCCCCGTTTGCAGTAACATCTCTCTCCCTATCTTTTGTGTGCCCATTTCCACCCCAGCCTTCCTTTTGTGTCACCCGGTGTTGGGAGGTGTTGGCTCTCCCCCTCTCTTTCTAAAGGGGATGGACGACCATTGTCTGGACCGGGGTCGAAAGAGGCGATTATTTCTTCCCGCCGATTCCTGTCTCTCGCTGTGGTTTGGTGTTCTCCGAACAGCCCCGAGAGCGACGCGCATTGACGTTCGAAGTGTCCGTGGGGTCCATGGATCGGATGAATCGCGCGACGTTTCGTGCGCGTGAAGCATTAGAGGGTGCGGGACGGAATCCATTCGGAAACCGCGTAAATGGATTTCGGCGGTGTCGAACGGGCGCCACAGGGTTTCGTTGTGTCCGTTGGAGCAATCACACGGTCGCATTCCGCCGGCCCGCGCGTATTAATTTACCCTCCAGATCGTGTGGCTACGAGATCAGGCATGAGGATGAATCGGGCCCCAATGGTTCATAGTTTAGTCAACCTGGAGAAAACGCAAGGCAAACGTAGTTATTCACTGGTTTGTTGTGTGATAGCGGACGGCTGGATATTAGTGCGGCGCTTCTTTTTTACCATTTCTCTGCCAGTTCTGGTATTAGTAGTAAAAATTAACCCACCTAGTAATTCCTTATACCCGTTTCATTGATCGTAAATTCCTCGTTTGCCGAAAATTTTCGTTTCTTCAAGGTGTGCCTGCATCTTAGCATCAATCCCCAACCCATTTTCCAACTTCTCCAAATTTTCTCCAGCGCGAAGTGTCCTTTCTTTCCATTCAAATCCAGCAACTTTACAGCTTGCGGCATCACACCTAATCAAATCGCTTTCTAATCCTCCTTCAATTCCAATTTTTCAAAGTTTCTAGTCTTCATGTCCCATTCTTGTTTGGTGTCCGTGTTTCTCTGTAGTGTAAAACATACACCCTACACAAATATTCTCAGTAACATTTCGTCTTAGTAATTTTCTTCTTCCTGCTGTTTCCATCTTCATTTAAGATGTGATTCAAACGTGGTGGAAATCCATTCCCCAATCTCGTTTTTCTTTTTCTACTTCAGTGTTTTGCTTCACGATAACTATGCTTCAATAATACTTCATAAAACTAGGCCTAATTATATTCTTTATTTTGTAACTTTCTTACTCGTCGTTATACTATCAGTAACTATCAAAATTCGGAAACAGCCAAAAGTTTCCTAATCCCTAAGCCACATTACGTCAATCCACATGCAATCGAATTTTGTAGTATTCAGCGTTACGGATATTGTTTGTGTAAGCTGCTTAGGTTGATCTCCAAAGAGGAATTTCATTTCAAATTTGAGCGAAATTAGTAATGGTAAAAAAATCGAATGCTCGGTGCAAAAAAGGATAAAACAAGAAAGATCAAAGACGCATACATAAGTGTAATGTTTATTGTGTTTGAAATCGCATGTATCTTCACTATCGCACGGTGAAACTCAAGGTGAATATAATATTTTGTGCATTTTACTCTAAATAAGTTTGGTCTCACTAAATTAAAATGCGTTCGCGTTGAAGGATTAAATCCTGTTTAATCCGCCTTAGTCATCTGTTTCTTTTAACGCTATCCCCTTACAGAAAGTTGAGTCGGAAAAAGAGGGAAATTAAAAATGTTAAACAAATCTGTAAGGCCGAATGTTACGTTAAATCCCAACAGGAAGGTTCAGGTGGGCAACCTCGGAAGCATGGGTTGGAACAAAAGCCTAGATAGACTAAGATGTTGTGCTACCATGGGGAAATTAAATCTTAGACGTCGGTGTATTTTAAAAAGCCACATAATATTAATAATGTTTTATTAAAGTTAATAAAAATATTTCGTGCTTTTGTGCCAGTGGATGCTCAAGCTTTCATTGACTGAATTTCAGAGTTTTTATAGTTTATAAATGAAAAGTATTAAGCATAAGTATTTTAACTAAATATGAAACATATTTTAGATTCCTCAAATCCGCAAAACCTATTTTGAAATTTTCATGTGTTAAGCTGATGAATTTGTGTGTACAATCGCTAAGTCTACATCCCCTGGCCAGAATAAAATATCTCATGTCTTATTCTCGGGCCCAATGCTTACACGTTTGATGAAATTTTGCAAGATATAAGTTACTGTTGCTGCTCTCAATTATTTTATTGCATAGAAACCGAAGTGTTTTTTTTTGAACAAGGGTATCCTACTGAACCAGCCACAAAGATTTGCAACTTTAGGGTACCAATGGAATTCAAGCCTCATCTCTTCCTCTTCATGATCTCTTAATCTTCCTAATCAAGAATGCGATTGAATATAATTAATCCTCATTATGTCCTACAATCGCTTGAAAACTGAACAGGAGAGAAGAAGTACAAGGAAATATGTCACAGATTTAAATTTTAAATTCGCTCGAGAACAGCTTCAAGCGATTCACGGATTTCCTTTTCCTCCTCCTTAATCTCCCCTCCCTCACCATCCCCACACGGTGCAGCTTATAAAATTCATAGGCGCGCTTATCTGACGTGAAAGCTTTCAACACACTCCGCCCTTTGAATTTTTCTTTTCAGAGATCCCAATTTTCCCTCACCTAATTCCTTCCCACCAACGCTTCCCTCCCGCCTTGTTATATTTGTTTTTGTCCAATCTATTTCACCTTTGTTGCATCGCGTTAATTCTTTCCTCCAGTCACCATCACATCTTCTCCTCCCTTCGCCCCTCTGAATCAGCTTCCTCCTCCGACCGCGACTCCTCTCTCCTTTCATCTCCCCCTCCCTGCCCATCATTCCTTGCACCCCATTCGACCGAATATCCTTTTACCTTCCTTCCTTTTAGCACCCATTGGGGTTGGGTCCTGGCAGATGGAAAGCACGGCACGTAAAAGTATGTAAAAATTTTGAGGAGCACATTCGGTGCATGAATATTTGTTGATGGAAAACGCTGAAGTCAGGTATTGTTTTGTCTTGATTGCACCAATTGCAATCGAACCCACGGTATTATTAATAGTCGATCTAATTATACTACTTTTAATTGTTTGAAAATCATACAATTGTATCGTTCTTGAATTTACGAGATAAAACATGACAGACTCTAAAGTCTTAATATTTTACCACACACATTCAATTTTGAGGAATTTTAAATAGTAAAACAGAAACGAGAACTTACTTTGAGATATTTGTAACTTGCAATTGTTCAATGAAACTGTGTCTTATTGCCCATTGCAATATTGTGTAATGATTTTTTTCGAACCAACGGTGGTGTGAATGGCAATTTCATTAATAAATTATAATTAGCTGCATGGAATATTTCACTTCACACATTCCATTACGAGAATCGGCGGGGAATGTCACGTCAGTCAGTCAGAACAGTCATGTCAGCGGAGTCACCCTTTGACGAGAAACCAAATGCGGGTAATTTCACGGTGGAGAAATCGCTCGCTTATCCTAGTCCATGCGATTGATTCCTCCACCATGAAATTTCTCGCCTTTTGTGTGTACATCAGCGGTTGACTCCGCTGAAATGACAGTTGTGAAATTTCCCGCATTTCCTATGAATCGGTCTGGGGCAAACACCTCAATGTGTTTAAACATTGGGCGTAGACGGTGGTACTCAACGCACGACTAATATTACTTCGTGTTCTTGTTTCCATTGACAAATTACCGTACGTACGGTAATTTGTCAGTGTATTTAAAAAAATTACCGTACGTACGGTGGGTAGTCAGTGCATCTTGTTCCATTGAAGTGCTTAGAAATGCACAGTGTAAATTCCTAATTAAACTTATCTTTTTCTTTTTTATTTTTTGTTGTATCTGGCACATAGACACTTGTAGTATGCAATTTATAATATGCTTCTTTTGTATGCAACATGTAGAATTCTGTCACTTACGAAGCTAATGTTCGCTCTACTGTTCTAATGCATTTTAGGAAACTTCTCTCACTCATGAATGCGCTCTTTTCTCCTTTGCAGCTCCATTGTAGATAATGATATAGCTGGCAATTTTTACCTTTCTCCACTGTAACATAAATTGCTCATAATTTTACTTTCTTTTCTTTATTTCATCGACTACCTCTTGACCTTTTTTTGACCATGACTACTATGATCTAACTACCGATTCTTAATATATACTCATTTTAAGTTATCCTTGTTCCTTTTCCGTGCCTAAGGTATCATCTTTTGTATACGTCCATTATCCGTAACTATTTCCTTGTTGCTGTGTGCCTTTATTGTTTTACGTGACAGTGATAACTACATCTTGGCTGGAAATCGAGAGATGCATATGAAGGGATGTCCGTACAAACTCCACTCAATTTTCCGGAAAGATTTCCATCACACCGTTAAGGAGCAATGGCTCTTCCAGGGTAATCTAGCAAGGAAAGATATATCAGCGTGAAAGAAAAAGATTTCATACTCTCCTTGGCATGGAGGGTACGGCCCGTGTGCTTTTTTCTCCTTATTTATTAAGAAGACCTCTTGGGAAGTGAGATTGATGTGATTATCGCTGGAGAAAGATTTTTTACTTCTGGATATACGATAAATCATCTGTTGTCAAGTAATGTTGTGAGTTGTCCTTCTGCATTTCTGGGTCTTCAAACAAGACACACAGTTCACTTTTAACATGGAATTTCAAAGTATGTTCTGATTTACTATTTAAAATTCCTATAAGACAAATCGTTCGCGGATTTTGTTAAACTTATTTGAGCCTAAAGGAAAAACATACCGCCTTCATAATCGTTGACAAGTGTTAAATATTTTGTCTTTGTGGTATCAAGAGTTATTTAAAATCAATATTTGGTGTGATATCATCTTCTTTGACTTTGAAAAAAAATAAAAAATCATTCTTTTATACTGGAGGAGAGGTATTTTGGTCGTGAACATTTTATTTTCCTTTCCCCAAACATATAAAACGTTTGCTGTGATGTTGCTCTCCGAAAAATGATTTAAAAAAATGTTATGCGCTATTGCTACTGAAGCTCACAAACCTCAAATCAAATCAAATATGGACTTATCATAGATGTTTGAGAGAACAGTAATGAAAATGTAAAATTAAAAACATTTTTGTATTGAGAGAAAAGCTCCGGAAAACACTATATGAATTTCTAGATACCTATAAGAAATTTCTCCTGAAAATTATATTGAATTGTTTTTTTGTTACTGCACTCATCCATATCATACACCGACTTTGTTATATGCGGTACCCTTTAGCGTTTTGGACTACACCATTAAAAGCACTTTCTTTACGGCTCCAATCATACAGGTCGACTATGCTCTTAAATTTGATGCACGTGAGTGTTTGATAAAAAGTTGTAAAGGAACAATTTTCCCATAGCGTGTTGCGCAATGGCTTTAGACTCTACATACTTTGCTGCATGAATATTTCCTACCGAAAGGCACTCATATTAGGTTTCCAATGAGGGATTTCAATTCGTTGATTATTATCGGGTGAATTTAAGATTTAAATATAATAATTTATCAAACCTTGCCTAAAACCTGGGAAAAGAATAAACAAGACAACGTAAGCAATAAATGGTTTTACAGGTATTTGAAATCCATCACCATCGAAGATCAGTTCCTTCAAGCTACAAGTCAAATTACAAGCTCTCTGAACACAAATTTCCCTAAACTGTAAACCCTAAAATTTATGAACCATAGTATAATGTGAAACAACATGAGTTATTCCCTTCTAACCGATTTACTGTAGCATCTAGATATATATAAACAATCAACAAGGGCTTTCGCTTTGACTTGTACCTTTGAGAAACGGGCCCCAGGTGTATTTACCACACTGCCAAGAGGAGTGGGTGGGAATGGAGTGATTGAAGCCGCTTCTAACTCTCACCACCCTCTGCATAAAAAAAAGTGAAAATGACGAGGAAATATCACCAGGGTGACTTATATGTAAATATGCATATACTGAGGACCAACATGCTCCCGAAAGTTTGCGAGCAGTTTGGGGGCTTTAGTCATGTAAACGGTGGGGGAAAAGCCTCCAAAAGGGCAATATGTTTTATTACCAGCGTAATTACAGGATGGAAATCAGCAGAGGAAATAGCTGATAAGTAAACATTCTCGCCAAACATCAGGTTATTTTAGAGTATTTGAATAACCTGAAAAACCATTTATTGCTTACGTTGTCTTGTTTATTGTTTTCCCTAGTTTCGGGTAAGGTTTGATAAATTATTAAATTTGAAATCTTAAATTCACCCGATTATTATCAACGAATTGGAATCCCTCAGCTTGCATATAATTATAAATATATATATGTAAAAATAATTAATATATATATGTATATATATATTAATATACATATATAAAGAAGTACAGCTTATCAAGGAAATTTGATAGGACAACTTAAATTCCACTTGCCAACGGACGTTATATGGACGTGCACATTAGGGTGTCCCAAAAAAATCGAAGTCGTTTTCTTTGAACGTATACCCTCTTAATTTATTTATATGATGTCAAAACAATTGTAAATAAAATTT
>LYUA01000026.1:1088410-1103674 GCA_002093875.1 Calopteryx splendens | reverse complement strand
ATATATATATATATATATATATATATATATGTTTATACAGAAAATCAATCTTATATTAGGTTTGTGTGCACATACATGCACACAAACCTAATATTTTCTTTATTTTTCGACTCGCTTCACTTATTACGTTATTTCTTATTAAATATCTTACTTTAAACATCCATATCCACCTTTTATACTTTTATATGCCTCTAATCTCTGGTCCTCATGCCTGCGATGTTTGTATATTTATTTTGTTTTTGGAGCTATACTTACACTAAATGGCAGTGCAATTGAATTTGTATAGCTTATGTTTCATTAAAGGTAATAGAACAATATTTTTTATGGAATGATGAGCTCTAGTTCGTCATCCTCAAGATCATATCAGAAATTTTTGACGTTCTTTTTCAATAACCATGTCGGTATCAGCACGCGGAAAGGGAAATTATTGCAGAAGAGGGGGTAAAGTTGAAAGGCATGTAAATGCGAAACGTCATGGGAACTGTGCCTGGTTTTGGTGCGGGCGAGTCCAAGTATAAAATGCTATCCATCAAGGGGGAGTGCAGGTCGTAGTTACATAAGCAGATGTAATACAAACCTAGTCCACTTAGGGGAGGAGGGGAGGGAACTGGTCTCCCTCCCCTTTGCTAAACTATTTCCCCTCCAGATTGCTGTTCGCGTACGATGTCGCCCCTCCGAGTAAGTGCATCCCATACTATTTGACTGCAGCGAACTACGATTCTCCTAATTTAATTTGTTAGCAACGTTTAATGTTGCTAGCAATTAAACCTTTAATTTTCTATTTTTATAATTTTAAGCCTACTAAGTGAAATTGGTGTGATTAATTATTTACAATATATATATAAACTGAATAATTAGATATATATAAATAATTAGATAAATAGGTACACCAATTTTGTAGTATTTATAATTTATTATAAATTCTTAACCCTCAGCATTTTTTTATCTGTTATCAACATCCTTAGTAGCACTATCACTGCTCCTTACACTCTCTCAATGGGATTTAGTAGTATAGTGACGAAATCCGTGGATCTAATTCCAAGGTCTCTTTTTAATGATCCAATGTCCTTTATTCTTCTAAAACCAATTATGATGGTTTGAATGCTACATTATATTCTAATGGCCAAATCTATTGAAAATAAAATGTCAATTCAGTGTATATTAAACTTGGGAGTGAGAATATAGGAATGACAAATATGCACACTTAGTTATAAATGTTCTCTTCATTGAACACACAATTTGATTAATATTATCTATACTCTAGTCAGGTTCAATTTTGGATGAAATATATGGTGGCGTGTGGTCGGAATCTTTTGTGCCTCTATTTCATGCATTCTGCGATCTTTCCCTAAGGCATGAAAGTTTATTCGTTTTATTGTGACGAGTACAAGTCATTTTTAAAGATATTTATTCGTCAGATTTCTCTTCTGACTGCACCCATTTTTCGGATCCTCTAACGTTCCCATGTCCCTCCGTCTTCTGCTCTCGTACCACCTTAATGTCTTGTCACCTCAGTCACCCTGGAAGCGCCCGCATCCGTGGGCTAGCTCCGGGGCTGTTCGCCACGATACCCGAACTTTAATGCGTTTGACAGAAGGAAGAATCGGGGGAACCATCGGTAGGGAGGGGTGAGTTCTCTTGAGGAGGAGCCTTTCTTCCTTCCAACTTTCGTGTTTCCTTTCTTATCGTCTTTTCTCTTCTTCTTCGATCAATCCTCTTCGTTCTCTCCTTTCCAAATTCTCACTTCTACCTGACTCCATCACATCGTGCTTCACATTTTCCTTCTTTTTCCTGCAAAATTCGTCGGAGTCAATGACTCCATTTCCCAGTTGAATGGGGTCTTGGAAGCTTCTATTACGCTTCGGAAAGTAGTTCGGATAAGAGGAGTATGAAGAAGTATTGGTTAACGTCCTCTCCATCCGCCCTCCTCCTCCCTCCTTTTCCTCTTATTTCCCCCATAACTTCTCACAATCACTGGACCCACACCACCTCCAACCTTCTCTCTCCCCCTCATCTACCCGCACATTTTCCTTCCGATATCCGAGGTTTCTTTAGATTCCAGAGAGGTTCCTTGGCGCGCTTTTCAGGGCGAACAAGTGATAGGTTAGCAGGAAGTTGAAGCAAGCTTCGATATTCAGAGGTATGAATGAACCGTGCGATGGGGCTTCTGCCAATCTACATCAAGGTGAAAAGAGTTTCTGAGGAGATGGAGCACATTTTCAAACGGAGGTGAACAGTCAAATCAACAGTTAGGCCATCACTGTATGCATGTTTGCGTACTACATCAAACAAGGTGTTCAAGCCTTGTCGTAGTTTCCTTTAATACCTATTTTGCTAAAAATTTATTTTTAGAGGTGTCTAAAGGTTGGGGTATGAAAAAAATTCAATAGCTTTTTTGGACTAAGTGGACATAGTCCAGACGTGCTTTACACATGGTTATTATACTTTTTATTTATTCACAGTATTGTCCGATAATTTGAGAATGCGTGTTTCAATTGGCTGAAGTTATCTATCCACCAATTTCATGACCTAGACCAGCTGTTTCCAAACCCTACGAGTCTGATCTGCAATGCCAAGTCCTTAAATACGGCCAGTCAAAGACTTACGTGGAAACCTATAGGCTGAAATTTATCGTGTGGCGTTCTTATGGAATTTAAATTTTAGCAGTTCTGAGAATCTGTCGTCACAACAATACACAGTCAAGAACAACGGATACATTTTTTGAGTTACGGGAAAGTAAACATTTTACACATTGAGGTCACGCCGAGGTCTTTATCTGGCTCACTGATACATTCGATAGAGCTTATATGACTCGTATTAAAAAAACGCTTGATCCTCACTGTTGTAGACAACATGAATGGCATTATGTGCTCTCAAATGATGAGTCCTATCTTTTGTATGCCTGAAAAATGTTTTTACTCAGTAGTATGATGACCAAATAAAAAGAGGATGTACCTATTAGAAAAAAACTGCTAAAATAGTTATTCCATCTGATGGTGCCTTTTTTCATCACCAATAGATCGGGAATTAAGATTTCATGAATTTAAGGAACGCAAAACAAATGATTACTTGATTGGTTCAATGGTAATAATTTTCCTCAAATTCAATGTAATATCAGCGTCGAATGCAGATGCCAGTCAGAGAACGAGATACTTAAGAAGATCTAAGTTCTCTCTGATCCAATTCTTCAACTCGATTGACTAAATGCGTCTTTACGAAAAAGCTTAGAAATATCCTACGAAAATCCTTTGTGAGCTTTACTTAGTTTGAATTGTAAATGAGGATGGAGGTTTCACAAAGCCCTCTTTAGGTGTACGAGTTCGCTCACTAATGCCTGTGATTACTATAATTTATGTGCAATAAAGAGGCCGTAGCTATTTCTGAAAAAATAGTAGAGAATTTCCTATTTTTCATAGATGTAGTTCCGATATGTTGAAAATAACCTTCTTGGAGTAGCAAGGCTCTGTGATGTGAACAAATTTCCTTTCCTGAAAGAGTGGAAACGGTGGGAATCGAGATCGAATGGCGCAAGCTGGTAAAAGACTGTAGTTCTGACGTTCTACGTGACGTAACTGACGCTCGTGAAGGAGGGGGCTATGCATCCATTATACTGGAGATTGATTTCAGTTATGGGCCGTTAAATATGCTAACTTATAAATGAGATGTGGCGGATCAATGGAGGTAGAGGAGAAGTACTGGGGTTCGTGCCACACCTTTCTTATGGACCAAAAACTATTTCAAAAAAAGGATTCTACAACCTTCTTTAAACTCGGTGTAGCCGTCCAGAATTTTAGTTTACTGATTCTACCGGTGCGTCTATCCAGTAGGAATTCCTTTATTCTTACACTGCTCGAGATTCGATGACGGAGGTCTGCTGTTTATATCTTCTAAAATGTCTGCTTTCCCCCTGTCAAAATTTTATAAATCCTACCCTTGGTGTTCCCCTGATGCAATCTGATATTCATTAAAAATTCTTCTGACTAAGTTCTGGATGCTAAAACTATTTCCGTGAACCACACGGGCTCGGAGTGAGAGCAGTAGAGAAATGGAGTCCACGTCCACTGGCTTTTACGGACCGGGTGCTGCGGTGAAGGACCACGCCACACCGTCGCGATGGGAGTAATAAAGTGCGTGGGGCGATGAACGGTGAAGTGGAGAACATCTTGCTGCCTCGAGTGGAGGCTGGTTCGGAATTCTATTCTTTCCGAGGGAGTTGCCTTGCATTAAAAAAAAAACGCTCGACATATGGGAGGCGTGTTCAAGGCATCGGAACGCAAGAAAAATAAGCCGCGAATGAACTCTCAATAGAAATCGATTGTTGAAAATTTGGTAGTGAAAGGGCCTGCTTTAATGCTTAATCAATATATTATTCGTAAGATCTCCAGTTTATTATTAAAATTCATTGTGGATTTTCAAATATGCATGAAGTATAAGTCCTCATTCCAGAATTGTATTCACCTCTATGAAAAGCGTTTCAACCTAGGGTTAAAAATTGCATTGTACTAATATTGAGTGCATTTATGTGTTCTCAATGTTTATCATCTGGTTAATCTTAAATTTTAACATCAACCAATATATAGACTTTATATTTTTGCGAGTAGTAGTCATAATATTTTTGGGTGTTAAAGTAATCGACCAAAATTTTATGCTCCATATTTCTGTGAATAGTTTTTGTCATTCCCTAGGGATTTTACAATTACGTTAAGATATTATGAAATAAATTGCGGTTAAAAAATACAATAATAAAAATGGAATGAAAAAATATTTTTAATTAGGAGTTAGTAATATGGAAGGTTAAAAATAGCGCAGTTAAAGAAAAACTAAAAATTAAAAAGGATCTTATTTAATTCTTCAAATTTTTAAAGAATTATTATCTTTTAAACGCTTACAAAATCATTGTCAGAGTTTCATGAAACTTGAATTTTCGATAAAATAATGCTAAATTAAATATATTTTTTTAATGATCAGTATTTATATATTTTTAAAAATATTTTTCAATATAAAATATTAAGAGACCATTTTCCAATAATATTTTCAATGATCTTCACCTTTATGGATACTTTATTCCTGGAATAGCTTGTCTTCATCAATTTTATCTCATTAAAAAAAGAGATAACATTTTATTTATTCTACACCGCTCATACGTTGTCAACCACTTTTTCATATAAGTTCTTGAGTATTAGTAAACAAAAATTAATAAGAATTTCTGATCTTTATTTAGGGTTTTTTCTTCATTTTTTTTCTAGATTATTTTTGCGTAAAAAATAAGGGTTAAACGTTATTGGGTGCATTATGTGAATCTCTCATCATGATTGGAGGGAATAATTTTTCAAGCTTCCTTATCCATTCAGGGAGATAGAACAAGCTATATTTATACAAAATAGCTTGAAGGGCAGTTCTGCATCATTAGAATGCATGATCCTGGAAGAGAGTTGTAGCCTTTAACTCCGTTTTCGGTGAATGATTACTGGATATATAGGGTGGCACAACCCGATAAAATTTAATCAATTTGGTCGCACTTCGAGAAATTGAATTCTTTCATCTGAGCTGTGCAACGGCTGCATCATCACTACGCTCGTTCGTATAGAAACGAATCTTAAAGCTTTGATGACTATTATTTGATTTTACTATAGCAGAAACCACAAGACCTAGCACCTGCTTTTCTTTCTTTTTTACCCTCTTAAAGTTCTGCCTTGGTTAAATGTTTCCAAGAACCACTATTGGAGAGACACAAAATGTCATTATCCCGCATCACTTTCTAGCTTTCAGTTCTGGCTTGTGATGCATTGCGGGATTTCTTGCAATCTTCCTTTGAAAACTATTTACTACCTAAGATCCGCGCATCACTTCTTCTGAAATGTTTTTTTGAATTAATGACGCAGAGCATCAAGCAATTAATACGTGAATCGTAGATTCAACGCTAGATTTAACTTATTAAGTGAATACCAAAGGTATGATTTTGAATGCGAAGTAGAGGACGCAATCCAACCCCAACTTTGGAAATCCATGATAAAATTATTAAAATAGCCTGCCGAACCAATACTCTCGGCAATTCGTTTTTCCCTCGATCAATCAACGATCACAACACAAGGAGAGGAAAATGTTAACAAGGATATTTTTGCCTCCCCTTTACGTGCCACCAATCTCCTCCTTTATTCACAGCTTATGTCATAACACCCAATGCCACCATGGTAATATGTGTAGACATAGAATAACTCTTCTAGAAAGATCTAGGGTTGAGAGATGATGAGCATTCACCGAGTAATTTCACATCTCACTGTGCTAGGCCAAGGGAACACTAGGAATAAAGAGGCCTATGAATCCAGTCGATAAATACGATGCAAAACGTCGTTCAATTGCAACCCCCTCATTCACGCCTTCATTTAAGTATTCAGTGAATAAACTGCAGCAAGGGAGTGAAGCCAGATAGGAGAACCTATGGAAGGGAAGGGCAGCGTCTGAGCGGGTGGAGATGAACGGGAAGCATTTCCTCGGTGGCCTATTAGCGGTTGGAAGGGATCAGTATCTGGGAGGAGGAGGCAAAGTGACATCTGATGGGGGCAGAAAGGAGGCCACTGAAGTAAATTGCCCTGGGGAATGAGGAGAAGTTTGATGAGAGTGCTGGGAGGGAGAGAGTGAAGAGAGGGGGGAATTCGGGAGAAAGTGCTAGGCTTGCGGAATCATTCTGTGAGTTCAAAAGAAGTCTGATTTCGGGGTCATTTCGCTAAAAGGCTCAGCTTATTCATCGGTAACTTGAATTGCGCTTGATAAGTTAAATAAGAATTCGTTCATGTGTTGAAATGTGAAAGATAAGGAACATCCGAATGATCCCTCTCATATCAATCGAGGGAAGCGTGGAATCTTCCACATGTGGTCTTTCGCATATATTTTATGCCATTATCTGTTTTTAGGGTCGGGGAAAGGAAAACACCAAAGTACTTTTAGGGAAACGTTGCAAACAAGCAAATCGTAGTTAGAGAATTACTCCTACCTTGCCAAATTCTTAATGCTTCATACTTACTTCATACTACAAGGAAAAGGTAGTTGTTTACTAATTTGAAAAAAAAATATTTTCGAGATTTCAACTAAAATGCATGTTTGAGGTGGTTTTACCCATTTTGTCCAAAATGAGTGTGTGATTCTGCTTAAGTACTTGACATTTCTTTGGTACGGTAAACCATTATGTATTAATCTAAGCAACAAAAATTTTAGTTTTGGCAATTCCACATGCATAATTTAATTAATTGAAGACATCTTCGTTCGTTTTTCTCCGGTATTAATCATCGTATTTGTTTGGAATATAGGAAAATACCTGAAATTTTATGTGAACGAAATTAGATAAAAATTAGCCAAAGCATAATTTTAATATCAGGTCCTTTCCTATTGGCAGTACATTCAAGAGGGCATCTAAGTTCAGTAAACTCACGTAAACGATGTCTAATACAAGGAATGTGTGAAATGGATTGTTACATAGAGGACAAAGAAATACCGCTAAAGCATTACTGAAACTACTCTTAAGTGTTTATCATATACTTAAATCAGAGAATTAAGACGCTTAATTTGATGATCCTTGTACATAATCACGTTCAAACTCGCCGCCTGCAATGTTAGTGCTTACCTATACATCAGAAGTTGATTTTTGTCTTCATTTGCGTTAATTAGATGAAGTATTTCATCTCGCAACATATCTTGATTCAAGGATCAATCTTGTGTACCTACGTTTTCGGTGGAAAGTGGGATTATTATATTTATTTATTAAACATTTTAATGCAATTCTAGCTCGTGTGTAACATTGAAGATGATAAATCAAAGCAATAATAGTGCTTTTAGTTATTTATCAACACGGCATCACATCAGCCAGATCGAAATGTTAATATAACACATGTTAACAATGGTATGCAAAATTTAAACCCTCATTAAAGACAGTAGCAATAATACTTAGATATTAGGGAGTAGATTGTATTATTTTGCTTAATTTCTTTATTTTAAACCTTTTCTTCCGTCTTTTTCGTGGACAGGAGACATATGCGTGGATGGATGCGATGCTAGGGCCTGTAATTGAAAATCTCCAGGAAAGGAACATTTCCCTACTTCTGCGACTGGACAGCCATCTTGATTGAGAGTTGTTCTACTTTAAAGAGTGCTTAAGGATTCTGAATTAATTGTATTGCCTTTGCCAGATGAGTCTAATGTGGAATGTTGCTAAATTTAAATCGTGAAATTTAGTGTAAAATTTCTTAAGATAATATTTATTCGAAAGTCGTCATTAGAGGTCCCCTTATCGATGAAAGGGCTAGTAGAGACTTATTCTGATAACAATGGTGACAAGCTAGAAACTTGAGTTATAATATCCCAGAAATTTCGAATATATTCCTTTAGCAGCTCTTCTGAGCATGCAAGGTGTGAATGCTTAGATAGATTTTCTTAATATATTTTAGTTCTGGGAAAGAGATGGAAATTAAAAGGTACCTTCTGATCTCGAACAATTTTCATTAAATTATTCTCGTAGGTTATAATAATCTAAATTACCGATGCATTAAATTTAAGGAAATATCTTTTCCCTCGATAATACATCGATGCTTTTTAAAATAATGCCTAACATAATTTGACTGTTTCTCAGTTTGCCAATTAAATAAAATACTGAAACCCTTGCAAAATTAATGAAAAGGAGCTAATCCCGTTGATTCCGTCTATATTCAAACGGGAGTTATTATTCTTTTCTTTTTGATAGATTGCACAACTGTCTTTGATCCTTTAAGTTCGTTTCATGAGTGCTCTCAAACTGTAAATCAGATCAGGCGCATGATCTCCATTCTTTATATTCTATGATCGTTCTTCAAATTTCGCGAAACAGAACCCGAAATAACTTGATTATTGGTGCTAACACAAACTATTTAAGTTAGTTGGCAATTTTCGTGATTGCTTATTTATTGCAGAATAATGACAACTTGAGGGTGACAATGGCGATGTGAAGCTAAAAAGATTCCTCATGGAAAACGTTTGCCGTTTCCCTCATAATTCCCACGTGATGGTTCATATTTATTAACAACTTGAATGTAAGTAAAAGGAAAGAAAATTAAAAGTCTTGTTCCGTGAATGTACCATCGTTTCTCGATCTCTTTGGCACGCATAATTGTTAAATAAATTGAAACAAACTATCTTAATCTTCATGATTTGCATTTCTCTACCTGGATATATATGGCGTGGTACAGTTCGTTGGTTGTTCACATCACAACTGGCTCATTTCTCTCCAAAAGTTTTACAATCTCTCATTCGTATCTGAAAGCATTATAATTAGCATTATTTAAATTAATGAAAATATAGATTGATGAATTGAAAATATAGATTGACGCACTATTCCACCCATGATTCCTTTGATTATTCCTTCCATTTTTGCCGTCAGGAGGTGATTTGTCTTAAAGTGTGTTCATTGAGTCTGTCTATTCCGCGTCGCAGTGTTTTCAACAGGTTTATTTCCTCCCTTGATGGACTGCTTCCCATATTTATTATTTTATAGCACCACATTTTCATTGATAAGAATCCGTTTCTCCTGTTATAGTTGCTTCTTGCTACCAAAGAAAATAATGATCCAAAGCGTACCTTAATGAAGTCTTTCCTTTTCACTCCGGGTATCTGATTATTATTTAACGAGAGCATAATCTTGCCACCAGCATCTCGGTGATGTTTTTTTCTGTTTTACTCGAATTACGTTTTTTTATCTCTTCTGACATGAACTGGTGTGGAATTTTATGGGTAGATAAATCCGAAAAAAAAATTTCCCCCCAAGTTCATTAGAACTATAAATCATTCACCGTCCTGGGCGTTATTTCAGAGCAAGGGAAATTTCATCTTTTGCCATTAGTTTTATTTTCCCGGTTGATTGCTATAGTAACTTCATTCTCTCTAAAACACAGTTTTATCTGCTTGACTTTAGAGTCAGTCTTCTTGGAGCTCAGTGGAGCCGATTCTCGCACCGAACTAGTTGCATGTCCTACCTAACTATGGGATCTTAAACAAAAGTTTTCCTTTCAGCATGAACATTGAACTTTTCGTAAAAAATTTCTCTCCCCTGTTCGAAGTTTGAGGTTCCGGTTTTCATGCACGTGGACTCTTCTCCTCCCCCTCCAATCACCTTCACCTACCGATGCCCACCGGCTCTTCCGCGGGAATGAGATGAGAATTATGAGAGCGAAACGGTGGTTGTGCGGGATTCGAGCGAAAGGTTGAGGAATTGAAGGGATTCTGCAATAGGGAGTTGTAGAAATGAGGACGAGTGGATCTAGGTGTGAGTTGGGGGATAGAGGAGAACGCTAAATTAAATCCAAGTTTTAATATATCCATAAAAGAATCCGAGCTATTGGGACTCAGTGGAATCCGCGGCACAATTAAAACCGCGGGGAAAAGTATCTTAATATGCGCTTACAGACGGCAGATGAATTAATTTTTAGACAGCAGGATATGAATTTTGGATAATTGCTTTCCACAACTCTTTGTCCGCGGCGGTTGAAGTGGCCAAATTTTAGCAATGCTAGAAAACTACTTTTTTTCAGGAAAACTCCTAATTATGATAAATGTTCAATATAAATTAATTTGTAACTTTAATAAAACAATTCTAATGAATTTTTAGAATCATATTACTTGGCTTGCTTATACTATAACTAAAACAATCAGTAATACCCAGTTTTACTGAAATTATAGATATTAATTAGGATCATTATCTAAGTGAAGCGAATGACAATTGGATTAATCTTTAGTGAGTTATGCATGAGTGTCTCACAGAATTCATTCTTGGAGTGCGTTAGGAAACATGTTTTTCCTAGCATAAAATTCTTAGGCGCATGGTTCTAGTTTAAACATATGGTAAATTGACATTTTTGTGAAGTATCGGAAGCACACGCTATCAGCTATTGATTCATATTATACTCTGTATTCTTGTTAGAGTGAGGCAGACGTAAAGGTTTGTAATACATGATACAACTGAAGGAGGCTATCACCCATTAGATTAGTTAGCCACTAATATAGTGCCTAGAACTCGAAATTTACACTCATGAACGCTTAGTCATGGTATTGAAGAAAATGAAGATTAGTTAGTTTGCCATGCAACAAGTTTTTAGTTGAAAGAACGATAACCCTTTTAGAACACCACACATTACCTTAACTATACTAATTTCTCAATTAATTGCAGTCATTTGTGTTTAAACATAGCAATGTACAATGGCTACACTTATATTTTAATAAAATGTAACTGTCTAGGCATGCTAATATTTTGAAAGTTCAATTTACATGTCCTCTGAGCTGTAAAAATTTAATTTTGCAGTAAAAAGTACAGAAGAGAAAGCTAAGTATACTTAAGAAAGATACATAAATCTTTTGTTTAATAACTTATTGGATAAATTTCTAATCTCGATTATTCTTTCAATCCTAAGATTGGTAGAATACAACCCTCCATTCTTTCCTCAGCAGGTCTTCTTTATTTGGCCTATATACGATGGCTCGCATTTATCCCTTAGTCTTCCCCCTAAAATTTTCCCTTCGGTTATTATCCTGACAAATCCGTACTGTCTCATGGTGTGACCAATCCATCTGCCTCTCCTTTGCCCTATGGTGCTCAATGTACTGTCTTTTCCTCTTCTGTTCTTCTGCATACTTCTTCGTTTCTGACGTTATCTGTCCATTTGATCTCCGGCAATCGTCTCCAACACCAAGTTTCGAAGGCTTCTATTCTTTTCTGCTCTGTTTTTCGATGGTCCATATCTCTGATCCGTAAAGTGCCACGCTCCAAACGAATGCTTTGACGTACTTCCTCCTTGTTTGTAACTTAATCTTGTTTGAGCATGGCAGTTGTCTCTTCATCATAAACGCCGGAGAATAATTCCTGTAAGATTAGTGGTAAATTTTTCTCTCTTTCAAGTATTACGGATCATAGATTCTATGCTGAGAAATTTTATTTCTTATGCATATTTTCGTAACCAACACCATACTCGAGTAGATCTTCTCATCTCTCAGATCAGCAATTCGTAGTCCTGGGCTCGAGCCTGGGGAAGGCTCGATCAGAACTGAGCCGACCCCATTTTCAATGACCACATGGTTAATATGAATTGATCATTAGGCATATTTGATAGTCAATGCCATAAGCTTCAATTTTTTTCGATGAGCAGAAACCTGAAACTGATTTTACGAGTTATTTTAGTAGAAAGGAATCTTTAATGCCGTAATATCGAAGCTATGCGAAAAGAATGGCATCTTAAACAAAACAATGAATCCTATGGGCAATTTTGAAAATTCTCTTATTCAAATATTTTTCATCTATTATTCAAAGGTGCCCCACATTGTCCAATTGATAGAGATGAAAGAAAAAACATTGAAGGACTAAAATGAATAGAGCACGAGGTGGCTCGTGAGATGGGAGAAAGGAACAGATACAAGATATGTGTCCATCTCAGTGCGTCGCCCACTACTGGCGTCCCGCGCTTGGTGAATACTGACGTTTATAACATCTGAGATGTACATGGAGAAGGTGGGAGGGAGGGGTTAAACTATTCTAGACATCAGGATTCAACTAGCTTGACGAGGTTACAAGTGAAATAGATAAATCACCGTCGGTCCCACTTCCCTCCCTCGACTGTTCATGACATTGAAGATATTAGTGAAGATAACGGACGGGGCAATCATGTTATTACGGAGAGAAGTTACAATGTTTTATTCAACGTTCTGCGAGAAAAATTTCGTTTTTGGAGAAGTGCTTTTTTTAACTTGTTTTCTTCTAACGGGATACATCTGATATTCTGTAGGCAATATGATGTTCATGAGAAATGAATCAAGAGAGTTTTTAGCCATAACGCTAGAGCCACTTTTATTCATGCGGTGAACTTCACTGTCGCCCGACGGAACAAATCGGTGTGATTTGCAGAAGCACCAGGGTAAATGGATACTTTAATGTACTGAGCACAGTTAACGACGCAATTTTTTATCGTTCTCGAGTCATTTGCGGTTTCAAGGCACTCTCTGATGTCTCTCGAAAACGCGGTTGGTGAAACACCTTTGGAAGACGTTTTTAAAGTGAAAGAGAATTGGGACCTATACGATTTTTGTCATGCAGACAGTAAATTTCCCTTCTCAGTTTTCCCCCGCGTTAGTCCTTAACGTCTCCGCATAAAATATATGAGCTTGCGCAAGAATCCTTTCCGAAACCACCCGTTTTCTAACTTTTCATTGTTTGATAAGAAATATATTCTTGGGTCAACATTATTTCTACTAAAATATTGTTCAGAACCGTCAACAGTCATAATGTCACCCTCAACTACATTAGGATTCACTTTATGGAGATTTTGATTGGACATCCGCGGGAAAAGATTGTGTTATTCGACAAAATGTGTTAGTACGATGAGTTAGTACGAGAAAAAATTTAAATAAATAACTAACACAAACTTGAATCGCGATTCATATTGTTAGTGTTCTGTCACCGTGGCAATTAGCATTCATAAAGACAATAATAAGAAAACCAGAGACTCGGTATTAGGTAAAGAGTTTTGACACCAACCGGAATTTTCCGGGTTCCTATCTTGGATGATAATCCCATCTAAAATTCCATGCGGAGTGAGTTTCTGCCACGCCTGCTTAAGGAATCTAGAATGGGATTGGAACGCTTTCATGGGCGAAGAAGAAACCAAAGTGAGGTAGAAGAGGCAGGGGAATAAGACGTAATGTTGAAATAAAAAAAAACGCTTAAGAAAATGGTAAAAGAAGTTGAGATGGGGTGAGGACATTTAAAGAATTTAGTTACTGAATTAGGAGGGATTGGACACTTGAAATTTTGTCGAAAGAGTGAGATGGATAGAAATTTCACTACGTGATTTTATTTTTTACCAGAAATTCATGGGAAATCGAATGGAGTCGCAGGCAATGGAACCTACATCCTGCATGAGTGAATTTCACAAACCTTCCGACTCAGTACGATCAGCGTCAGTTAAAAAAAGTTGTTTTTTTCTCAGATTCGCGTGGAGAAGCAAAGGCTTGTTCGAGTGGTGAGGTGACATCCGCAAGTTAGCGTGCGGTGTGGGAGAAGAGAGAAATGGTGTTTAAGCCTCAGCGAGACCGTAGGGGGTACGATACACAGAAGTCGCCCGGTGTTGCTTCTGTCCTTCCCTCTTTTATTTTTATATAACCCTTCGGTCCGTGGAAGAAGGTCTCACGGTAGTGCGTAAGGGCCATTTCCTCAACTTGTGCCCCGAACGACATCGTAAAAGGCGCGCTCAAGGAGAGGCTGGCAGGATGGGCGTTTGTGTGTTTGGGGAGTAAAGGGGACCGCAGAGGAAGAAAAGAAGAATTGAGAGGGACGTTTGGTGGAGGGTGCCGAGGAGGTGGTTGGGGGAGAGAGGGGTGGGGGCAAGGACGTGAAGGCAGGACGAGGACGACGACGTACGGGCGCGTTTGCCACTTGAGATGAGCCCAGAGGTGAGAGGGACTTTTTCCGACACGTTTTATGCGACGCTCGAGTCAAGATGGCGGAGAAAAACGGCGAGGGAGCGGAAGAAATGTGTAGGTTAAAGGAATGTAAAAAAAAATACTCGGGACAGTTTCTGAATAAGAAGCGAAGCGGAAGATTTTTAGCGGAAGAGAGTGGAAAGAAATAATGCAAGAAAGAGGGAAAAATCGACTCCAAGTTCACCGCGAAATTCCTCGGTATGCTGTTAAGTTTCCCTCAGCGGCGTGGGCCTTTTTACGGCCCAGCCGGCCGCGATGTTTGGCGTCCGTTTCCTTAGACACCAATACATCCATCCGCCTTCGCGTGATTTGTTCCCGTCTTGCTTTTCCAAGCTTGAAGCCGGGTATTTAAAGGCACCAGTGTTTGGATTAAAAAAAATATCAGGTAATTACGCAAAGTTACCGTCTGATAACTAATAAAGTTAACTTAATGATCGACCCGGAGAGTGAGTCGAACCATTTGTTCGATCGCCACATTTTTGAGCGTCTAATAGTTGAGTAATTCTGGCCAAAGTCTCAACTCTGCCGGATGGAAAGGTTTTAATATTAAATTATTTTTATTTTCTCTTTTTTCTCTTTCTCGAAAACACTCCCAGTTCGAATCTTTCCCAGAACCCGGAAAGCCTGAGTTTACAGGTTTACTCTTGTTGGAAGGGGTAAATTTGAACTCGAACCAGTGACTTTAAATTGGAAGGCAAGCTAGTCTGACCTTACCAGTTTACGTGACGCTGAAGTTTTTGGATGTGCAACTGGCCTTTGAAGTTCTTCAACCAATCCAAA
>LYUA01000026.1:988143-1003383 GCA_002093875.1 Calopteryx splendens | reverse complement strand
TCTTTGGATCAGTGTGGGTGTTGCGAGATGTTCCAAGTCTTCCCAAGATTTTCCGCAAGACTTAAGTTGTTTTTATGATTGACAACCTTTATAGCATGCTTCTGAAAATTCATCAAAAAGCTAAAAATTAAAATTTTCGTAGCTTACGAGATATAAGCTATTGGTGGAATTCCTTCATATATTAAAACACGTAGCTTTGTCTTCCACATATGCTTTATTGGGCATGACCTAGGTTTAGTCGCGTCGAGACAACTTCACCTTCAACTTTTTGTTCAAGTTCTGGCTTCGCCGCCGTACAATAATACCGTCACTACTACAATAATAAAACACTCCATCCTTGGTTCTATTATTTTCAGGTATCTATCAATTATTCCGCATATATTCCTAAAATCATTTATTTTTTTATCTAGATCAATTTCTATTCAATATTTAATATAGTGTCCCAGGTATTTAAAATTTTGAACCTGTTCTATAATATTTTTTTCTATAACTATTTTAGTCCTTACTGGATGTTTTCCTGTAAATGTCTTAGTTTTAGTTTTGTCTACCGATATTTGTAAGCCATATTATTTTGTTATTTAAAGACAAGGTTACGTGTTTTAATGTGAAATGTCAAGCCTAGACCTATTTAATCGTCACCGCAATGCTTCTCCTCTCGATTCTGTTACACCCCCTTTTAAAATAAAAATATTATCTGGAGTTCATCACCTCGTCACGCTAGAACAAATGCCCACTCTATTCGACCTCTCAGCCGTTTTGTGTGGCCGTATCTTAAGAGAGGTGTAGGGGTGTAGAAAAAGGTCTCCTATCCTCCCAATGATTCTTTTATTTTTGCCTCTCTCTCAACTCCTTCCCGACCTCAAGGCTTCTCAGAGGTGGGGAAAATTGGGAAGGGGAGGGAGGAGAAGAAGAAAGCGTCCTTACGCGTCCTCTTGAGGGAGCACGAACTTTTTAGGAAGTAACCCTTTCTTCCTCTCATTCTCGCTGCGGCCACGGCGCAAAAACGTATATTACGCCACACCATACCACTCAGCCTCACGCTCACCTTATCATTTCCCGGAGACCGTCTTGGGGGGGGGGGAAATTTGCTGTCTCGATAAATCAGCCATTTCTTTGCTTAGAAAAATACTGCTGATTCGGGGTAATAGTCTCAGTGGCCGAATACACCCAAGAAAAAGTAAAATTTCAGTGAAATCAAGGTCTAAAGCTTTGTTTTCCAGCCGCTGAATTCCATAAATTTTATCGAAAATATTTGGTTGATATACCTACCTATTTTTAGATTGTCTACATTCCATGCGCACTAAAATTGTGGATTAGCTATATTTATTTAACTTCTCTAGTAACTTCACTTGAACTTTGGGAAATACCGGAACAACTCTGTACATAGGTGTTCATAACGGGGTCATAGACACGGTTTTCATACGAGATCAAAGATATTTAACGTATTATCTGCATATTATTTTCGAGATACCGTCTCGACTTTTATTCGTGCAAAAATAAATTGCCATTTCTCCGAATGAAAACACGAACATCTTTAAAATGTACGTATAGAAATTGATATTTTATTTTCATATTCTCCTTTTTCCTAGGATTTTTATGTGCATGCTTACTTTTTCTGTTTTGTGTTTGATTTAATTTATTTATGACTATATTAGTGGAATGACAAATTTATCAGCCATGTAGTCCTTTTCGGAGGTGTGCTGTTATTTTTTTTACGTATTCGTTTAAAAAATATTATTCTTCTGCATAATTTTTTAACTATATTTAATATTTGTGTTATTAATAGTTAAAGTAATCTTTTCAGAAATGTAATTTTTTCAAAGGTGACCTCATTCACCTGAAGCTCCGGTGTGAGATTTTATTTTCTCATTTATCATTTTATGTGTACACGGAACAACAAATTTATTGTTGTCATATCCCGCTTTACTACAGCTACACTCATTTTTATTTTTATTAATAATTTAAGGAAAATGTATCTGAATCGCGTCAGACACTTTAGATATCCTACTGCTCTTTGTGCTGCCGTTAAAAATCACTTTTTTCGCTTAAATCCGTATTTACACTGTTTTAATTGATTAAAACATCGGGGTGCGAGGGCCACAATTTTTTATCGTTATTTCTATACATCATGTGTTTGATGTATGCATCGCACTGGAAATCTGAGAATACCATGTATTGGAGAAAAGTTTAATCTATGAACTTACAGACTTAAATAGTTAAGAGAGTTCCAAGAAGAATCACAATATTTGTCATGGCTTGTTACAAGAAGGAAATAAGTGCAACGGGAATCCTAGGAAAACTAATTTAAAAGTTCCTCCAGACGGGATAAGAGCAAGAGAGACTTATTCTTCTCGAAGGGCACAGGGTTCTCGGGGTTTTTTTCCAGACGCCGAGAGGGTACTAGGAATCCAAACAGGGTCCTCAATTGGCTCAGTACTGATTGATATGAATGGCTTTTCCTTCTTGTCTCGCAAGTAAGTATCTCGATCGCAGCCAATCCAAGGTTTTGGAAATTCCAGCAGGAGAATCTTACGTACATTCCGTTTGCGAACACATTCCTTGGACGAACACATTAAGCGCATCCATCCTCAAATAACGCGAATCCAGGTTTGATGTGCTAACGTCATCCACTGCCACGAATCCGCAACGCGGGTGTGGTCGTTAACTATATTCCTTATTCCTTCGGCACCTGTTCTCACTTATCTTTTTTCCCTCCCCGTCGAATCTCTCTCCTCCGCCGCCCTCTCCAAAGGATCCGCACCTCGTTTTTCCTTGCGCCCCACGCCTCTCCGTTCCCTCCGTGGCGGAGGAGGGGGTGAAGAGGTGGAGGGAAAAAGGAAGGTGTGGGCGAGAGCACGCGATGAATATGCCCCGCCACCGCCCATCTCCCGCTCCTACCGCGCGGGGAGAGAGGCGGCTGGTGGGAAGAGGGAACGAAAGAAAGAGGGAGGGAAAGAGAGAGAGAGAGGAGGGAGAATGGAGCTGCGGTGGTGAGGGGTGGTGGGGNGGGGTGGTGGGGGGGGAGGGCGGTCCGCGGGATCGATTTCGGGGACGGTGACAGCATCAAGTGCGCGTTCACGCCCCCGGAAAATAAAATAAGCTGTCCCTCCCCCCTCAACTCCCCCGACGAAACAAAGTCGGATTAAATGCCTGCTGGTACATGACATGCCCAATTCCTACCCCATGCGCGATTTTATCAGTGCTTGGATCGGTCGGAGTGGAAAAGGCACTAGTGACCTTAAATAGGCCATAAATCAAGAGGTCTCAGAGGCTTAGCAAAGATTTTTGGCTTGGGAAGGGAACTTTTGGCTTGGACTGCAAGGTGAATGCCTTCACCTCGGCGAAAAGGAACTTCTCGGGTCACCTATCACGGGCCAAGAGTAATGTTGCTTAATATTTTGAAGGAGATATAAAAGGACGGCTTTGTCCTGGGTCCGGATTGGTCGTTCGAATAGTTTCCTCGCAACATGATTTGATAACGGAATTTTCCTCAGAGACCAAACATTGAAGCGATGGTGGGCTTTAATGATTCCTCTGATCGGAAAATTTAGCATGGAAATTTTGCTCGCAGGGCCAATGTTCAGGTTCCTTGTGAAATGCTTTACTACCATTGCCGTGTGAGTAAATACGAATCTAACTCAGAAGATCAAGTTTTTTAATTAGATTTCCAGCTAGCTCTATCATCATGGAATTTGAACGAAAGCAGTATTTGAACTGTATTAAAAGTTACTCCTAGCATGTTTTCAGAGATGATTGCTCGGTCAAACCTGGAACTGAGTCTTACGCGTGCAGAGTTCAAGTAAATTACTCCATTCATATAGATACGTGCGAATGGAATGGTACGAGGATGCCCATTTAACTTTGATTCATTAATTTTAATTAAGCAAGTAAATGCACTTTTAAGGCGTATGTACTTTACTTGTCTAACCGTCTTTATGTGACATCGGCTTATCGCGAATGAAGATGTAATTTGAATTTTCATCACTCTTCCCAATGTGCATAACTTAAAGTACTTAGTTAATCAAATTCCTTTTTCAACTCTTCGTTGAAGGTGACTTTTTAAGGAACTTTCTAAATCGAAATTCGAAGATGTTTGTTGAAAGTTAGTTCAGATGAAATAGCTCTTTTTACCAGAGTCGATATTGGTGGACTAATAATTAATTTCCGTTGGCCTCTCACAATGTCTCTCCAAAAATTTAAACCATTCTCTAAGTCATAAGTGTGTATCTTATTGACGGTTAGGCATTTAGCCGTCGCCAGAGATGCCAAAAGAATTCCATTAAATTTTATCCTGATTTTTATAGCAAGGCTGAAATCGTTGGTTTCATTCATTTTTCAGAGTCGCTGCCGACGTTGCCGTCTCCCAGGAGCGAAACAGCCATTTCTTTTAGACTCATCATTCTTCCAGGAGAAAGGGTTTACATAAAGGTTGGTTTCTACGGATTCCTTTTCTTAAACGATTATGCCTGTCGATCCATTTTGTTAATCCGACACCAACTTTATGTCTAATACAATGTCTTTTCATTATTTATCGCTTTCACTCAGTTTAATATTTTATATGGATACACTAGGCTTTTTCCACTCATATTTTTAATATTTTGGCCAAATGTAATGATTACCAATGGTAAATCAATGCATAATCACTTTTTTTCATTACTTCTAGATATTTTTTAATGAATGTAAAAACTATTTATTTTAAATATTATATGTTATATATTTTTTAATTAAATATTATCTTATATTTGGGCGCTTAAATGAAATATTTTATGGTCAACACATGCATATTTAGTTTAATAGATCAAACTCTCCGGTTAATCAATTATGTAATTCTTTAAACAATTGGACCTGAGAAAGCATTAATCAGCTCCCCACTTAAGTTATAGTCATATATTATATGGACCTTATATGGACCAATAACTATATAGACCTTGGATAACAATGCTAGCCATTTAATGGAACTTGAGTGCTCACACTTTTGGCCGATGGGAGTTATAAAATTTGTATTCTGTTGATCTGTGACTTATGATGGGAGTGAAGTTACTGTTTTAACTGAATTATCATTTAAATTACTGACATAATATTGTTATAATCCCTCACCCTCTTGTGGTATTTTAAGTAAATCAAAGAACGAAAGTACTACGGAATCTTAAGTAGAATCATGACTCATTTCTGTAGAGTTCAAGTTTCTTGGCTCGAGAAATACTTCCTTCGTTTCTACGGTTTGGGGAATTGGTATTTATTGTAGATGACACCATTTTTAATCACCTTACGACTGGAAAATATCCAACTGTGGGGCCAGCCAATCTTGTAAATGCCATCCTTTACTACAGCACCAGGACCATCACCATTGGCATTCTTTTCGGGCAGCCACTTGTATTTGGGTTGTTGGCAAGCCTTCCTACTTTTAATATGTTGTTTTTGTTCTCTCCAGTATAATTAATTTAAACACATTGGATGAATACATCACGTCCTAAAGGTCATGACATTTGTTAATTAACAATCAATAATGAAATATTACTGGGTCAGTACTATACTATTTTTTGCCAATAATGGTGATCTTTTAAATGACTCCTAAGTCCTGTGTAGTAACATTCTTTAGTCTTAATATGTTAGAGTGTTTGCATAAATTATGTTTAGCTGTGTTATTAAAATAGACTCCTATTTAGGTGGAGTGCATTTTGCGTAACATAGCTAAGGAAATTCATGAGCCGTTAGATATTTATTTTCTCAGCTTAAGTCCATACCTACCTACTAATTACCCTGCAAGCCACCGAATGGCAGCGGGTGTTAGGTCACCGGCCATTAATTACATTGATTATTATTTTTATTAGCAGTCCTCATCTTTTCACATTCGGGATTTTCGATTTACCGTACGTATTTTATACTGCTATAGCCACGAATTGTGCGTGGGAAAAATGATCCTTACATCTATCCGTTTGGTAGTCCCTCTCAATCTCTATTAACTTCCCGTTGTGGTCTCGTCTACCAATGTAATTTGGAGGTAAAGTTATTTCTTATTTTCAGCGTTAAACTAGAATGATTGTTTTATCTGTTTAAAACTTTAACCATGACCCTACTGGTTATGGCAACCAATTCAAGGGAAAGGAATATTTTTTAATACCGTCGTAGAGAGTTTTATCTTCTATTCCAAGTGGGTCTCCACTTTTTTCTGAATTTTTACCGAATTATTAAAATATTTAAATTCTTTTTAACACATTCTTTGGTTTTTGACAGGTAGGCACGTGTTTTAGTTATCATTGTTCAGAATCGGAGACATAAATTTTATATCGGAAGGACAAAAAGTCTGTTTCATTGAAAAACTTCCAGGGATAGAAAGTCGCTTAAAGGACCTTTACATAGTTCCAATGTTTCGCACCTATTATTCTAACTTAGAATATAAAATATTGATTGACGATAATTAAATGTCCCCACCACAAACATTTACGGTACATATCAGGTGTTAGAGACTTAAAAAAAGTATTTTATTATTTATCAATTAAAATTAATGCATTTGAAAACAATAATTTTGAATACATTCATTTTTGTACCGATTGTTTAACTATTGTATCAGAACTAAGGATACAACATTGATATATTCAGAGAAATGCAAAGCTTTTTAAAGGAATATAAGGCTCCTAATTGCTACGATACTCTTTCTTTTACAGTTAGCATTCATTTCCAGGCTATAAAATAATATTCACTAAAAATGAACAAAAACGTTGGGGAGAAAATCTTCATAATGATGTTATATATAAGTTAATTTAAGTTATATTGTATAAGTGTGCGCAACTCTTAGAATATTCGATTTTGATAAAATCCTTGGCCATTGTGCACTGATCAATCAATGTGCCATTTTATCATTAAGATATCATTGGTTTGATCATCAAGATATCATTAAGATATCATTGGTGTTTCAAGTTTGAAAAAATACACACTTGTTCTCCATTTATATTTATTCAGATCTAAAGACAAAAGTCAGGTAAAAATTAGACCCCAATAGTGGTTATCATCATCTGTATAATTAGAGATGGTGTCCTGAAAGAGCGCGACTTTTTATTCCTTCTCTTTTCTTGAGTGAATATCATCACCATTTAAACAATACTTTAGGAAATTGTGAGCTTTTGCTAAATATTTTTTTCTTACCCGAAATATTACCTTAAAACCAGAGTAACTTGAATTAGAGGACGGGATAGAGTGGCTAAGGATAAGCGGAAGAGAGCAAATGGATTACTCGGCTTTTCCGATCGGCAACCAGGATGCAAGCCAATGATCCGCGCATTGTGGTGGCTATCCCGAGGGGTTTAAACGGCTTGGAACGATTTGGAACGAGCGAGAAAAACGATTCGACTCGGGGTTTTTGTGCTCGTTGGTTACGCAGTCTCGAGTGGAGGGAGACAGTCTTTTTCCCGGCGTGTAGGAAGTGCAATTCCAAGTTAGCCTCTCCTAGACACCTCCGTATCCCCTCCAGCCCCCCTTCCCCCAATCACCTCCCTTCCTCTTTCTCCCCCTCTCACTCCTACCCTTGTAGTATCCCGCGCGCGTCCCTGACGATGTTTCCTCTCCTGCCGTCTGGCGAGCGACCTTGCCCTGGGCGAGGGAAGCAATCAAATAGACAGATGGCCGTAAGAAACTATTTCCCCCGGGTTAAAAAAGATGAACGGGGTTTCCGTATCATTGTTTGTACGGTTGATGATGCAGGCAGAGATAAACGTGAGAGCCAGGTGGCGGGTGAGAACTAGCTGGAGGGGAGAGTTTTAAATGGGCAGGGATTGGGAGGGCCGAAAGGATGACGGGCATGCATGGTGGGGGGATATATGTCAATATTATGGTTGACGATTGAAAAGACAAAATCAATCTTTTTGATCCCGGCGGGCTTCCAACTCGCTCGGATGGGGTAAAGAGTGTTGTAAACTCATCTGTCTTGGCAGATGTATATTTCATGGCCCGTAAATGGATATCTGCACCGTCCATTATTGCAGGTAAAAGTTTGATCCGAAAAGTGCTATTTACTAAATGATGGGAATGGCTATATGCACGTGCGCCAATGAAATAATTTCCTCACCCTTTTTAAGCTAGTAACTGAAGTGGACGCTAAAGTTGTCAGGTGAAATGGAATGATTGAAGATTTTTCTAGCGAGCAACAACACGTAAGTATTACAAAAGAGATAGAACAGTGGGGAAGGTAGAGTGGCCATTAGAGTTAACTCGGATAAATTAATCTCTTTGATCTGAACTGTTGCCATTGAGCTCCACATCATTGTCGTTTCAATTAGAGTTGTGAAATGAGTGTAAGAGCAAATATTTTTTTTACCGCAGCGAAATATCGTGTTTATGATATTTTATAGCAAATAAAATTAACTGTGCAGATTGTGCAAATGTGTGCCAAAAGAGGAAAAAATGCTTAAGGGACGGAAAAGGCCCCTGGTTTCATATTCCAAACAATTGTGATTAATCAAAATTTGGTGGAACGATGACGGAGATATGAATAGCCTGCCATAGAAAGGTCTTTCTAAATGTATAGATAACTCAAACAATATATAATGAACCTGAATATTGAGGCAGAGTAAATAGCTAATTTTACATCATGTTTTTTTTACTATGGTAATCTACCGGTTAGGGTAAGTTTCTGATGGACACACAGCACTATAACTTTGTAAATATTTTTAACGAGTTTCCCCATTACTTTTGGCGCTAATTTATTCTTTATATTCGGGTGGAATTTACAAACTACATATAATGGTACCCTAAAGGAGGTCTGGGGGTGACTCCGCACCAAACATCATCACTATCCATCCACATTACTAAAATGTTAGGGTAAATTGAGAAGTTATAAAATTCAACCAATGGAAGCAAATTTTCCCACACCACTATAGTTCAGAATTTTTAGACACTACTCTATGCATGTGAGGCACTTACGTAAACAATAAAGTTAGAATATGAGCAAGGCTTGGTAAATTATATCAGAAATAACTTGTTAGCGTTGCTGTAGGTATTATTAGAAGAACTAGGCTAGAAATCCCTCACCAAAGAAAAGCTAAATTTTAAGTTTAATCTCTTGCATGAATTCAAAGTTGGTCTCCTTTCTGATGATGTTAAAATGTATCATTAAGCTCGTCGCATTACGATAAATAAGATCAGAGATATAAATTGTGGAACGGAGAGGTTTGAAATGTTTTTTTCCCGTGAACGATAACGGATTAGAATAGATGCCCAACACAACGCTCAGGAAACAATATTTCACTCTTAAGTAGCCTAGTTAGTAACCTGAATCCTATTAAACTGCAACTCCTGCAACCAGCTCGTTTCACATATGTAGAGTAGTGTTTTATACCTGGATATTTTAGTGCTTATAAAGGGGTTGGTAGAATTTATTTCCATCGCTTAAATTTTATAAACTCTCCGTGTTTCACTAACATTCAAGTAACGCAAAATTTTTTATGTGCACCCACGGTGTGATCTGCCATAGACACTTTGGTGGCTTTCAGGGTGCCTCGTAGATGACAGTGTAGAATAATGATACAAAATAGGTTATCTAGAATAAAAATTATTATTTCATGAGTGAATGGTTGTCAATTTTTACAATTTCATACCATTCCGGGGAAAAATAACATTTTATTGGTGCCTAACTTCTTTACAATTTATCCATCCAATCTAATTTTCATGTTTTCCCCAATCGCAGTTCGCAAGGGGATAATAATACGTTTTTAACATCCTCACATAAGAGACCTACTCATAATTTATTTCTAAGACGTACTATATAATATGACTTCTGGGGTGCGGGTGATTCTCATCCTACAACCCAAATTAAATCTGTCTGCTCCAATGTGCTATCCGAACTGGATATACGACTGGCTCTTAAGGTACGTGAAAAAGTGGTATGACACGTAGGTGCTAAGGACGAAGGTAATTCCTCAAAAGGGATCGCGTATCACGTTAATTGGTGGGGATATCTGGTTGATAGGACCATCTTTGTGTCAACCCTTGAAATTAACCAATTTGTTGCCTCTGAGTTATGCGGCCACCAAGTTGAAAAAGCTTAGCTAAACCTTAGTGAGCGAATCAAATGTACTAACATGATCAAATAATCCTCTACTCTGTACATTTTTCGTAGTTATACTCCCCAGAAATATGGTTTCATAGACTTTCATGTTGAATGACGTATCACAGCCTTATTTGCAGGACCCGGAAATTTCGACGTTGACAGTAAAGAGAAGTGGCGAGTTGGATATCAAGGGGGCACTAATATGGGTTCTAGGTCTGTCTGCGTCCTGCCTCACAAGCACCGCTAGATACGTTTTACTGCTTTAACGTATATTTTGTAGATATCATCATTGTACAATTTTACTTTCTCCAAGAAGGGTCATTTAGGTCTTAAATAATAAACGGACTTATTTTCTCGAATACAGCAACATTAAACTCTTAATAGTTACGCATGCACTCTTCGGCTAATCAATGCATCACGTGTTTGAACTCTGTCTAGGACATAGACGTTGTGTTTTTAGGAAGCGAATTTTGCGAGTGAAAGTCGAGGTAAAATATAATACAATAATAAATGTCTTTTCATAACGATAATTTCCTTACGTTTTTTCTTTAACATCTTTTACATTTCATTTTAAGGACACCTGTATTTTCATAATCAATAACTCCTTTTGTTTGACTACTTTATTTCTTCCAATGGTTTCAAGGCGAAAATAGATATGAAAAAACCTTTTCTTATTCTTATACTAGACATATATCCCTCTTCGGTACATCCAACATAGAATTTCCCCTCAAGAATTCCGAAAACGGCTCTTTCTGTCGTCTTCATATTTAACCCTTCAAACCTACCCCAACAGTCCTCCCCCTCGTGCGTCAACGATGGGTAACGAGAAAATAATGGGAGGTAGAGCACGACGGAAGCGAGCGAGTGACGAATGGGGTCACAGGAGTAGCGGGTTAAGCGACTGAAGGTCGGCGGGGACGGGAGAGAGGGGTGGTTTGGGCGCCCGAATGTGAATAGTAGAGATTGAGTTTGAAATGAGAGCGCGAGGATTCTCCCTCTATCACGAGAAAGATTCAGGGATTTTTATCGAAGTCTCGCGCAGGTGAAAACTAGTTACTTTGCAATGGTTTCGTTCGGGGACGTGCATTGAAAACAGAAATGAATGCAATCGCAGTCGAGGACGAAAATAAACCTGATTCGAAAATACTTTGGATCGAAATTAAGATAATACCCTGTAAAGAAATGGCTCAAGTGAGTCCTGTTCCAACGGTTAAGATCCGCGCCAAATGGTCAAATGTACAAACGAATGTACACTATTCAATCACTCCGATGTTCTCAGCGCTCGTGTCCTTTTGTTGCTGAGAGGTTCATTTCACGAAATTCGATACGAAAGCATTGCTAATGACGTGAGATTGTTTTTGAGGAGACGCATTACAATATGACACACACTGTAGCTATATCACCTCAATCACTTAGTTTTGGATCGAAACTATCGCTTCTTCTCCTCTCAACCACTGGGACCACACCACCAACTCCTAGGGGTTGAAACTTAACCAAGGGCAAAACTGAGTTTTGGATTAAGGCGCATCTTCCCTGGGAGAGAGAGAGAGGGCTGCCCTTCAGATCTTAACTATTCGAGTGCATTTTACTTCACACTCGGTCGAAGCGAATCGATGCGGACTCCTTGCACTGCACCAAGAAAAGAAACATTTCCCTTTCATTCGCCATTCCCTAAGGTTCCACATATGGTTCCCTGTTAGCTACCACTAAGATTTATAGTAGACGGTGATTCCACAACAGGCATGCGCAGCCAATATTACACGTTACTCGATTATATGTGACAGACGAAGAGGTTATAAAATTCAAATGATGGAAGTAAATTTATCTTCACGGCTTTGTATGCACTACAATATCTAAGTATAAAATAAGTGCCTATTTAAGAATAAAATACTGCTCTACTAATGCGAGACGAGTTTCTAGCGGTAATTACAGTGAAATAATATAGCATTTAGGATACTAAATAGGTTAGTTAAGAGTGAAATATTATTTTCTGAGCGCTGTTTTTGCCATTTATTCTGACCGCTTATGAAAAATGACATTTTAAGTCCATCCGTTCTACCATTCATCTCTCTGATCATACTGTCGTGATCTATTCTTCTATTCTCTCTTTGTGTCACCGATCATCCCTCCCTTCCATTCTCTCTCTCCATCTCACTTCACTCTTTCTTCCCTCTTTCTTTCGCCCTATCCGCTTTCCATCTAACTCACCCTTTCTCTCTCTCCCCGGGTGGAATTTACGGCCCTCTTCCTGAGCTCTCGGGAGAGGCAAACCAGTTGGCGGCTGTGTGACGCAACGCCCTCACGACCTAACATATAATTCAGCTCACCCCCCTGCCTTCGCTTCACCCTCTTCTTCCCCATAAACCTAACCGTTTTTCCCGATGCGTTTCCTTCTGGTGGAAGGAATGAAACAGAATATTTTTAACCCCCCTTTTCCTCCACTAATCGTGGTATTATCTCATTTCCCCCCTCCTTTCGCTCTTGAGATCGCTGCCGTGGGACTCTTTTTACCCATTTCCTGCTTCTTCATTGTATTTTCGTTATCGTTTACGCTTCCGGTTGAGCCCGCGTCACGAAAAATTATAAACCTTCTCTCCCTGTCATTGTCCCTCTCTCCCTTCAGCGAAAGTGAAGGTCGAGGACGTCCCATTCGCCTCCCGAGTCAGCCGCTGAACTAATTAAGAGACTTAATCGTTTTCGTAGGTATTTCACCTCAACCGCGTGTAATTGGATGCCTTCTCCACAAAATGCTTGTTATCGTGTTTTTTAAGACCTCAGGGTAAGAGGAACGTGTGAGGTGGGATGAAATGTTTTTTGAAATTAGATAAAAACTAATTTTAAGCTGCTGCTTTTTCTGTTGATTTGATTTTTTTAATGAAAAACCTTGGGAAAAATTCGGTCTAGTCTACCGCTCCAACATGGCGTCACACTAGAAAAACAATTCATAATTCCAAATTCTTAAGTGTTGCTTGACAAATTCGCCCAATGGGAGAAAGGAATAATACTTTTTGAAATTAAATACGCCCGTGCAACTTAAACACGTCTCGAACGTCAGCACGAAAGTTGAGATTTTGAATGTAAATCCTTAATTTTTATTCCTAAAAATTCATATCCTTTCATTTCTAAAATTTCACTTTCCTAAAAAATCAGCTTTATCAATTCTTACGGACACACAGTTGTATAACTCATTTGAAACTAATGTAGATCGCTAGATACTACTATTTAAAAGCATTTCCTACTTTGTATTGTATTTATTAACCATAAACTAAATATTTTTAAATTATTTCTTGAATTTATTCAATGTCACGTCCACACCCTAAGTGCTTTAACTTTCATGCTCATCTGGTGGAAATATCAGACTGTTTCTGTCATCCATGGAAATCTAACGGCCTACATTGCCAACAACATTTAACAGGCACTAAGAACACTATCATATTGTTTTCTTTCACATGATTTTCCATCAAATTAGCAATATACAAGGAAAATACTTAATCGATACATGCATTTAGTTAATCGTAGGGTAGCCTTCAACTCACAGGTCTCACACTTGGTCGGGGAAAAGAACAGCAATTTGCGTTCACATATAACTGAATATAATACGTAAAATAGCATGTAAATGAAAATAGTGAATATATATTAATTAATAATTTACCCAAGTGCAGGTGCACATGTTCCTCTATTCCGGATCAATTTTTTTTTCTTTTCGGTCTTCTTTTCCTTTCCCTCAACTCCGTTAATAATCCCTGCGTTTCGATGGATTTCTTTCTGCAAAAAGGTAAAAAAAACGATCTGTTTGACGGTAAACTGAAACGAAAGCATCGTCAAAGAAGCTCCAGTAGCGGTACTTACCATCTTTCTGGAACCTTCTGGTCGAAAAATTGTGTTCCATCTTCTTACTGCCACTCAGTGTAACTTATTGACCAGTGGGCGAATTGACTCTCCAGGGGAAAAAAGAGAATCCCTCTACCCCTTGGGGTCGTTCCGAGCGGGTCACCAAGCGAAGCTTGCAGGGTCAAGTGTCCTTTTTCAGCATTCATCGTCCTTCTGTCGGTCCCCAATCTTTTCCGCGGGCGGCGAGGCCGTTGGCAAGGGAACACGAGATAGCAATTTCTTTTCCTCCCATCTGTTCTCGCATTCGAAGAACGAATGCCCGAGCTTAAAAGTCTCAGGAAGTAGGAAATATAATGTCTACGGAAGCGTTCTTCGGAGCAAAGGACAGAGCCTAGGTTGGATGGAGCAATGAAATTGCCTCAGAGCAGACCTTGATCGGTCATTTATTTGACCTAGTTTTAATCTTCTGTGCTGTTTTATCTCATGTTGACACACGGGTAAAAAGAGTGGAGGGCACTGAAATAAAAATCTAAGGAAAGCCAGGCCAGGTCAAGATACATCTGTACATAATTATAAAGCAAATATATCAGTTAGTTTTAGTAGTATTTCGTATTATCTTCGAGTTTTAGCTATTTTATGACTCAATGACTAGAAAAAACACAACAAACAAAATATTTCTTATTTTATTAGAGTATCGCACTCAAAGAAGATATATAGATATTATTTATTTACGGTAAGTAGGTAACTATCGTGGATGTAATTCAGTAACTTCAAGGAAGATATCGTAGTGATATATTTTATTGGATTCAAATTTTGAGCACCACCGTCAAATCTATGGTTTGAAACCGGTGGTGCTATTCTTACAGGAGTGTGGAATTACAGTGTCGTTTGAAATTAAACTAAAAGTAGTCATAACAAATTTTAGCATGATACAATCGAATTTATTAATGATTTTTCCGATAAGGAATTAGTTAGTGATAAACTTGATGTTATCCGACTCAACTGTGAAACCTTGGAAACCAACCTCGGAAAAGTCCACCAAAACACTTTTTATATCCCGACCTTGGTGTTAACTTTAATAAAAAATCTTGATCTTGAAAATTGACTTTTGTAAAAGGTTGTAACCCAGGTCGGGAAACAAAAAGGTTTTTGCTGGACACCACTAAGTTTATTTAATAGTAATCCTTTACAGCTATCGGATGTGCTAGAATGGTTTATCCCCAGACAGCTCTGTAAAAGGAACGAGGCTCTCCAATACGTTGCACCGCCGATCCCACGCGGCTAACTTGGCCGCCTGGATAAAATAATAGGAATAGTATTGGTCGCGTTCAGCAGACTCAACAGTTACGGAACCGGTGGGATCTTTT
>LYUA01000026.1:970651-982051 GCA_002093875.1 Calopteryx splendens | reverse complement strand
CCCCCCCCTTGCCACTCCCCCACTACATCCCGATGCCGTTGACCTACTCGCCATAGCCTCAACCGACGTGACGCCACGCCATTTTCTCGCCAAGGGATAGGTACGTTAAAAGTCTTCCTAGCCCACTTTCGCGCACGTAGACAAAAATTAAATATTCGTGGTGCCCTTCCCCCATCACCCTTAAAACCCGTTTTCCCCTCTCTTTTCATTCTTCTGAAGCCTGTCTCATCTCGTAAAATGGCTTCGGTGTTGTTTTGTGGACCTGGGTGTTTTACTTCCGCCGTCCGAGCTTTTCGTACGGACGTGAAAGCGCACAAAAACCCCCCTCTCACTCTCTTAACAACAGCCTTTGTGCAGAGGCCACCCTCCTGTTAAACTGGCGACTTTTACGCCAGCGCGCTGAAATCCTCAGATCCACTTTGTTTTCTATATTTTCCGGGAAAAATATTTGTCTCACTTGTCAGCTATTTCCAAGTGAAAGCATTGGAGATAGCTGATAATTCCATTTCAACGTGGAGAATCACTTAATTTGCCGCATGTACTCACACGTTATATTGAATCGTCATGATGATGTGCACTCATTCGACTAGCTGATTTATCTCCGTCGCAATTGAATTAGCATTAATATGTTACGGTGATCAACATGTGTTTTTGGTAATCAATAAGTGATCATTTTTTAAAAGGCTGAAATGAATAAATTTTGTTTAAAATACATAATGTAGCAATAAGCACAATTTAGTAATTACGAAATCCAAGCTAAAAGAAACATTACAATTAGACTAGTTTTTTCCCCAAACCTGATCATTGGGAGCCATGTGAGTTATTGAGGAATGTAGCATGAATTTGTCTACAAAAATAAGAGGCTAAACTATTTTTCGGATCAGAATTCTATTGATTGATTTAATCGCTTTTATTGGAAAAGTTTTAAAGAAGGGTTGATTAATACACTCAGACAGACAGTTGAAATATCCAGTGTTCGAATCAAGGTAAAATATTTTGATATTTATTTACAACTACTGTCATCATCAGTATTTCAATCCTAAGATTGGTTTACTGCAGCCCTTCCTTCTCCCCTACTTAGTACAACTTCTGTAAATACTCTATACTCGTATTGTTTTCTTTTCTATGTAATTTAAAAGATATCACAGCGTCTATTTGAATGGTATTCGATAGCATACATAAACCTAATTTTAAAACGTTTCCACATAGATTTTTCTGAAGAATTTTGATGCATCATGAATATTTAAATAATTTCTAATATGAAGAAAAATTATCGCTCGCGGTCTAACTTGACCGCTATAACTTGATCATCATGGAGAAACAAAATTTTGAAACCCATATGATGGCTATGTGCATTTTTTTTATGAAAGTTTTAGTGAAAGAAGGATTTTAACATTGGTGCGATATGCACTTAGGTATATTACAGTGAGAGTTCTTTTATCAGCAAAACTACTTAGTTGAAGAGTAAACATGATAAATGAGCAAAAACTATAAGTACTATATAATTACTGTAATTTAATTGGGTAACGCAATTTCCTAAGAAATTTTACATAATTTTACGTTGACAATGTATTACCTATATTCAGAAGCGCTAAGGATGGTAAATCCTTGAGCTAGGACTAGAAAATGCATTAGACATTTGCAATTACTTTCGCCGCGAGACAATTTGTAAATATTTTATGCTCTTAAATATAATTAAAATTATTTACCACCGTAACACAAGCAAAAAGCAAGTCCAACACATTGGTAAAAAGTAACTACTATGTAGTAAATAGTTTATATCATAGTATATAAGCAAGTTCAAGATTTTAAATTCTATAAACTAATATGTAAATTCAACAATATCATGTCCTACCTTTGTTACTGGGCGCAGTACCAAATATTTTTCAGTTTAATGAAAATTATTACACTCCTGTGCTCGGGATATATGGAAATTACACACGAAAACAATAATTTTTAGGTCGAATTATGAAGAAACAAGAAAATTAGTTTTTTTCATAATCCCATTTCATTTTCTAGTGATTTAAGAGTAAATTTTGGATAGTTTTAATAACCGCTCATTATAATAGGTTTACCCTTCGTTTTTATTTTAAACCTGCATCTGACCTTATTTCATAATTACTTGCTACAATCAGCATAAGCCATAAACCATCAGGTTTAATTGAAGCAGAAAAGTTTAATTTACAGAAGCCACTTCTAGTCAAGTGTCTTTTCTTTTTCACGCACGCCGAGCACTTTAACTGAAGTCTACGCTGGAAAAACATAAAACGAAAGGAAATGGATACGGCAATGCAAGATCTTAAGAGTTAACCCGGCTATCTCTCAGCCAAACAACATAGCAAAAGAAATCTTGATGAAATTAAAGACACGAAATTATGCAAATTATGATTATTATGTTTTTCAATTCAGGACCTTAGTAGAAAATGTACAACACCGCTCGACTCTTGATTATTTCTTGGCACCATTATTTAGAACAATACCGCTTTCTCTGAACAAACGCATGGAGCCGAGAGGCACAGATTCGTCCGCACCCCAGAGGCCCCGGCACCCCGCCATTTTAGCACCTCCTCCTCCATCACGACTAGCGTTTTATGCGCGGTTCTTCGATTATTTTATCCGTTTAAAAGCGGCTGGGAATAAAACTCGGCGAGCCGACTTACACTGGGGTTGCCGGCGCACCTACGCTCACGCCAGCCGCACCAACGAACCCGACACCTTGTAAAAAATAACTCGTGCAGTAATGTTCCCCACCCCAAAAATCTTAATGACCTCCCCCTCCCCCCGGCCTCCTTCCCTCCGGGTTGCTTTTTGCCCTCGTGCTCCTATCCAAGGTAAGGGCGCCCTATAACGTCGTACAAAGTGAGTAGGAGGGGGGGGGGGTGCGCTAAGGGCAGAACTATGCGCTCCACCCCCTAATCCCGCAATCTGCAGGGAGAAACTCCCCTAGAGTTCCATTCCACCGCGTGTGGGCCACGGTTAAAATACGTCCACGATCCACGGTGCGGAGGATGCATAGGCATAAAAAAAACGAGAAGGGACCACCGGGTGTGTTTCTATTCTTCGCTTTGAGTGTTTTTGCCGTACGGACAAAAAAAACAATCTTTTATCCTTGAGAGGTTGCACGTACAAGAATTTTCATGATCTTTCTACGAATTTCCGGAATAATTCAGCCACGTGGGGGTATTTTTATCGTCCTCCCTAACTGTCGAGTCCGCCTGAAGGAGCCGTTTAATTCTTCTTTAACAGTCTTTTTTTTTCTTTTTCTTTACCGCAGGGAAGGGTTTATGTCTGAATATAAATACTGCGCTACACCCCCGTCGCCCGGTCACAGCATCTTTCTTTTATGGGTATATTTTAATTCTAAATTAACAAAAAGACTGCCGCAGTATCCAATAATAGGATCCTTCCACGGTATCCGATGTCGTTAACGCTAAACTTACACAGTTATCTCTCAAGACGACTGGACGCATCAGTTTCATTCTTGTTTTCAGTTTTGAAATTATGCATCGTTTACGATATTCAGCCCTCGTTTCAAAAGGTTCATTTTGAGTATAAATATATTCAAGATATTACTCTTCACAACAAGAATGAGGGAATAGTAATGACTTGAGCATTCACCACGCACTATGGCTCGTGGTGGTTAAATTTCTTTGAAGCAGTCTTGGGAGTGGGATGGGAAATGTGATTTCTCCGTTGAAAATTAGCTTCGGTTTGCTTATTTTTGATCTGCATTTCTGCGTCCGACATTATTGATGCAAACGTCTGTTCGTCCAGTTCATCTGCTTCACCTGGTCCATTCAAATACGCCATTCATGAATGCTTTCACACGCGCTCATCCACTCAAATTCAGCACGGACTGAATAAATTCTGTCAATTCTGAAACAAGCCATTTTGTATATAATCGCAACTGATCGTCTTAAAGCACTTGAGGTAAGACTTTTAGTGCACCCTAGTTTTTCTGTTAAAAAAAAGCGGTTATCCCAGCCTAACTGTAGATGTGAAGTTGATTTTGTTTTTTCATACTATCCCTTCCATTGAAAACGTAACGGCACCTTGGGCGCGAATGAGTAAAAGTTTAACAAAAAACCCTGTTGTAGCAGGCATTGATCCTTAATATATTTATCCAAGTAGATATCCATTCAATACCAGTATCACCGTGTTACGACCGCGGTCCGCCCACGCAAATCCTGCATTCTCCCGCCACGCCAGCGGCGGTGTGAGTCACCTGACGGATCGCTCCTCGAGAAGAATGGATGTTTGGGTTTGTTTGCCCGCCATTATTTTCAACAAGCGATTCCTCTCCAACCTCCTCCCCAGCTTCCACTCCCCGCCTCCTCTTCTCGAGGCAACGTGGGCCGCGGTTGGCGGAATGATTCCGCAATTTCCCGGCCAACTAAATATAGTCCCGTGGTGGGTTTACCATTTTCATTGTTCCCCGTGGGTGGGTTTAAAAAAAAACGATTTCTTGGGGAATGCTCTCCCTCTCTCTCTCTTGGATCGCGACGTGGCGTGACCAGCCACAAATTTACTATTTCCAGGTTCATAGATTCAGAAGGTTTCACGTCATTAAGCAGAAGGATATAATGGGTTGCGTTCAAGGTTTTTGTGGATAGAGGAGGAGATGCCTAGGATCTAACGCAAGATATTTATTTTTGCTGAGCTTGGGATAGTGATAAACTGGAAAACAGATGGTGTGGCGCAGTTGCGTGTGATTAGTACACAATCTTTTGGTAAGGTTTCAAAGTTTCTCAATCGCGGTCCAATCTCAATTATAGTGCGTGGATTTCTTCACCGATTGTTCTCGTAACCCTTCTCCTTCAATCTTCCTTTACTTTCCAATGCTCTTCAGGCTCCTTTTCAAGTAATATCCACATTGATCAGCCTCATCACATCATAAACTCCAATCCTTTGTAGAACCAATCATACCCAGCAACGGAAAACCTCTTTCATAAATCACGATCATGGTCTCACACACTTCAAGCACTCACTCACTACCACCAAATAACTCACAGAAATCGCTAGATTCAAGTCCGTACGAAACTTAACCCTAAGAGCCTAAAAACCAGACCTTAAGAGTCCACCTGTAGAGGAATACTAAAGAGAGTTATTAAAGGCAAGCCGACTGGCGGTCCAAAACACATGAAGATGAAGATACTCCACGTCTTGCTTGCTATGTTAGATTGTTGGTTTGTTCGGCAACAAATAATGTTTCCTTCACGACTTTTTTCATTTTTTTGGAAAGAAGTGCATTCATATGAGATATAATTTTCACATTTATTTTAAATTTTCATATTTATTTTATCACATTACACTTAATTTATCGCTTACATCACTGGCGATAGAAAATAAAATGCATGTGAATGAAATAAAATACGAATCGCGTCATTTAAAAATTTCACCCACTTACGTTCGATTCTAAAAGTGTTTTTAGCTCTTATTTTTACGTTCATGTAATCCAACTCGCAGTGTCTTAATTTTATCTTTCATTTTCATTTCTTTTTATATCGTCCCATCTCATTGTTTTTTTTCTAATCTATGCGTCGATCGACATTGGCATCGTTTTGCCAGTTACTTGTTGGAAGCTCAGATTTGCCTACTGGATTGCTTACTAGGCATTGCCCTCCGCGATTTTGTTGGCATAATGGCATTTTCTTTTCTCTTACTATCGGCAGGTTATTTCGTTGGCCTCATTATCCTTTAAATAATGTGAATAATATGTATTCAGAATGATCGCGGAGTTAGAATGACTGCCAGGAAATTGCTCAATTTAGAGGGTCTATTTCTTTTTCTTTAATTAAAAAAACATTTTCGTAAAAACATTGTTTTCCAAATGTTGCCAATCGCCAGTGACAAAAATTTGTTCCTGTCATGAGAGCTTTTGCAGTAGGGTTTTTTTTTGGGCATGGTAATCCAGTGTGTAGAGCACTTGGCTTCTAGCCTGAGTGCACGGGTTCGATTCTGGGTGATGCCTCTGACCGCCCTCAGCTTCACCTGAGCTGTGTGATTTTTCGGGTACCAGATCTTCCAGATGGGAAACCACGGGGTGCCGCACAGTGAAGGGAGCTGGCTCCGCTACCCTGACATGTGAATCTCTCACGACGTTCGGATTAATATTGTGTGAGCTCTACCCTTACCTATCAAACCAACGTTCGGGTCGATTAATGTGGTGGTACGGTGAGAATTTTTAATGAGCATGCGTCCATCCATCTCGTTGTCACATCTTTCAACGGCTGAAATAATTTCTCTTTTGCGGGAATATTAGATTTACGTCTTTCAGTTTTTCCCTGTCTTATCAACGAGTCTCGAAAGATAATCATGGCTCCCCACAATACCAGCCAGCAGTGAACGCTCGCATAGAGCTACATACGAAAAATATTTTTTTGACCGAAGGCGTGTGGTTTATGTCGCTCCTTCCTCACCTTTAGAGCGAGGGTGATGATCAATGAAAAAACAGAGCGCCCCATAAACTTTAAGCCTACATACGCCTCATGTTGTTTCGCTATCTCAAAATTGATCCTTTGCCAGTTCCGCTTGTGTAAAACCTACAATTTTTATACACTTTTTGGTAAATTTCTGTTTCCTCGTGCATCACCGGAGTGACCCGGTCGCAATGCTATGGGGATTGTTGCGGCTTCTTTGCTGCGCCAGTCGATATCGATTGGTGATATGACCTTCTATTCGATGGGAAATATACACGTTTGGATGCCGTCTAAAGTCACTGGATCTCACCGCAAATGAACAGACGCGAACAATTTCCCTGTGCCATGCGGAATTTCTCATCCGCGATAGGGCTTCAATAAGGTCAAATGAAGATGCACCTCTTGATTTTCGCCCTCAGGATACAAAGTCCTCAGAAATGCCTTTCTTTAGACAACCGTTATACCTTCGCGATAACTTTGAAAGTTGACGTGTGAGAGAGATTTGAGAGGGGTGACACAAAATTGATGTTTCTTACCCTAATTAACTGATAAGTATTTGTATATAAATGTTTGGGTGTTGCGCTTATATTGGGCGTCGCATGCGGAAAACTTTACTCATAAAATGGGGAAAGTCTAATATCATTAGCTCCACTTAGTACCATGAACTTGTTGAAAAGCGTGAAATTGTTACGGAGTTTATTTCACGCTTACCATGGACATCAATCACCAACATCGATTGCTCTTTGATACTTCCAGTTTTCAAAATCTCCAACCCCTCTCCACCCAGTCCTCCCAAACCACTTCATGTCTTCATATTCCTCGTCCTTCGCATATTCCATTACTTAATTCCTGCGTCTTCAACAAGTCTTCAGCGCTGCGTGTTGTGTTGAGAATCAATAGAAGTCCTATTCGTGTTTGAAACTTATTTAAAGCTATCGAACGTTCATAAATTCTGTGTGGGTAGTTAAACTTTTTAAACAGATATTTTACCATGGATTATTTATCATGTATTGATTTTATTTATTCCACGAACGTAAAATGTTTTCCACGATCGTAAAATAACGACATTTAATCAAGTTAAGCACAGGAGGTCTACGCTGACGTACCGTCATTAATCGACTTTGACCTTTTCAGCCGAGGAATGATTTCATTCTAATGAAAGTGAGCGAGAGAAAAATAAAAGGCAAATGTCGCTCACCTTTCCATAGGCATGGGGTCTCAAGGTAGGTACGTACCGAGAAATTTCATTCGGGAGAATTTGTACAGACATCCGAAGGTAAGGGAGGATTTATAATTGGAGGACGAGAAAGGGGAAGGGTATGGGTCGAAGGGATTTGGATGCGAGAGCTTCGGGCTTAAAGGGAAAAGGTTGGGTTTTCACCGCGAAGCTGCCTTTTCTCCTTCCTCCCTCGAGATTATTGAGAACCCACCAACTGAGGCCCCGAAAATGAGAGATGAAGAAAAGACCAGGGGGTTCCAAGGAGGGAAGACGGAGGAGGAAGGTTGATTGCACGAGGAAAGATTGCCCTAATAAGAGAGACAGGTAATGGGGAGGAGCGCGCAGGGCAAGAGCAGTGGATGATTTACGTATGGGGGAAATAAAATTTTAAATGACTAACTATGAATCTAAGGTGATGGTTTACCTAATTTCAGCCTGCGAGTGCACTCATTGCCTCCCCGAATATAATCCCACTGAGTGTTCGCACGTCTCACAGGCATTGGCGATGTGGTCGTACTGTTAAGTGTTTTGACACGAATTTCATGTTCCATGTTTCCTTCGCTGAAAGTTGTCATTGACAATCGATCTGTCGTGAGCTGGAATAATGTCCCTTATTAAAGAAGGCCACGAGCTCTCCTCAAGAGTGAATTTCCTCCCTACGCTTTCTCAGAATTGGAGATTCCGAGTAAGTATTGCTCTCGCCTCCATTTACCGTGAAAGTCGAAGGAAATTGATAGCGTCATCGACTGTGAGTCGGTGCGGCGAGAGTAGTATCGTATACATGTTTCAATTGTATCCACTGCTACACCCTTAGCTGTATAGGCTTTTGAAATTTTGCTGTGTCATATCGTCATTATTTCCATTGTCATGAAAAAATACCTCGGCACACGTGAATTGAATGGCCTCGTAATTCCAAGAGAAAAGGAAAATACGAGTCCATACTTCATATGCTAAATTTAATCGAAGTTTTTTCATTCTACTTTTTTCAATTATAATGTTCTCAAGCGCGATTATAAATACCATAAAAACAGTTGCATGATCGACCTAAAAAAAAGAGTGCTTGGCGTTTGAGGTATAATCTTAATTACATTGAATCGTTTCTTTTGATTGCCGCGATCGAAGCCGCAATTAACCTAGAAATCTTGGCTGTTTCGAATGGAGAGAAGAACCCCACGAGTAGTGAGTGGCATGCTATTTATTTTTTATCTACGGAGGGAAAACTGAAGATGGATACCTCGTCATATTCTGTTGAATCCTATTCCTTATTGATCGGGCGCAATCTTTGTAAAAACCTTGCGCATTAAGTAAAAGCACGCCAGGCATTATAATATTTTGCGCCCATTATAAGTTTGAAACTTGCTTTCGAATTTTGATCACGACGCAGAATCCTGCGAATCGCCAAGGAATCAAATGACGCGCAATCCAAAGAAACCAATCCCGTGGACGGACGCCTCCACTGACTCTTTATGGATTTCTGCCACCCAGAGAAATATTAGTCCCCCCGCCACCCATTTTTACGCTCCTTTTAAAGGTGAGCATGTCCGCTGCATTACGAAAGTAGTCGCAGGAAATGTGAATCGCTCGATTTGAAGCGACGTTTGCGTCACGCTCAACGGCCACTTTCACTCCTCCCTAAACACTACGCATCGCGCCCAAAATCTTGCCCACTCCCTATCGGAACTCGCAATCAGATTCATATTCATCCCTCCACAAAAAGTTTTATTCTGATTAAGATGAGCACTTGAATTCCTTCCTCGTGTTCGCAAATGATCTCACCCGGGGCACTCTTTGTGTGGGACGCGAGGGAAAACGGTGGTGGTGGTTGCAACTCCGACCCGGCTTGTCCAGACCTCCGGCAAGGATGTGGAAATCGGGCACCGTGGCGTGCGTGGGGATGACGTGTGGTCGACCACATGCGGTTGGCATAACTACTACCTTGCTGTGGTTTGGCGAAATGCGATTTCAAGTCACAGGGATGTGGGTTTTTGTTACTTTTTCGGGGCACGAACGAGTTCTCTCTTTCCTCCCTTAAAGTTTCGTCTCTCGTCTCGAGTGGTGGGGTTAAGTATTCAGCGTTAATTCCAGTTGTACTTCCAAGAGCTCGGCTGTGTTTGGAGTCGGCAAGCTCCAACAAAACGTTTTTATTTTAAGTATGAGCGCTCAAGGCGCCGATACATTACCATCTCCACTAGAAAATAAACGGCAAAATTTCCGCTCCATCGTACAATTTTTAGTGGTCCCAATTCAGCCGTTACCGAAAATTCATTGGCCACAGCGTAAATGAGACCCTAGCCGCCGGGTCGCGTGCTCTCGTTTGGGTAAATTCAGCGAAACGTATTACAACTGAATTGGTGCAATTGCACTTCTACCCTATCGCCATTTCCCCCGCCACCAGCGCCTCCCAACTTATGTGACGTTGCTTTCTATCTGTTTATAATATTTAGTGCACTCCATGCAGTTCAAGAGCAGGCGCCTAACCCGCAGGTGGTTTTAATATAATGGTTTTCGTGCCGGTATAGGTAGAGGGGCGGAAAGTTTTTCGTACATCGCTCGGCAGAGGAAAGAATTGAAGGGTGCCGTTTTCCATTGAAACATCATATGATACTAAATGGTGTATAATCATCGTATTATGCAAATGATACCAGGGACATCTCCATGTTTGTCACAATATTTTTTCCAACCCTTGATTTAGCTGAAATTTTGCAGTTTATTTATTTGGGACGGTAACAAATAACCTCAGAACACCTTCGCTTTAAAAAAATAATTTCTTCGCCGCCCCACCCCCCTCATGGTATGAGCGATTTACAGCGGACATGACTCCGTTTAGGGATCGGAGAATATTTGACAACTGACGGTTTTCAAAGCATATTTTTTTCGGTGAATGAGCGATTTATTGGTGTGAATGGCGGTCAATTTTTAACTGCTAGGAGTTGCTATTCAAGCTCTAATACTCATGCGGATATTCGTTGAGTTATTGTGAAAAAAGGCAAATACGAAGAAATGATCAGGTATCAAAGCCTTGAGTCGTTATCGATTTGTGAGCATACATTTGGTAATATTAAAAAAAATAATTGCATAAAAATTGTGTACTGTAGGTACATTGGGGTGTTAGAGACAACCTTGGTAGAGATCGGAGTAGAACGAGGGAGTGTGTTTTGTTTTCCGTATTAGCCCCAGTGGTCAGCGAGTACCTACTCTGATTCTTCATCCGCGCCTTCTTCGTCGTTCATTAAGGCTTTACGGTGGTAGTCGTTATCTTACGGAATTCTAATACTTTTCTAGTAAACGTTGTAAAAATATTTCTGCTGAAACTTTGCACAAAATTTCATCACTCAAATTTTAATGTTACCATGCATTAACTACATTTAGGCTTATGCAATGTAAAAAATATGAAAAGTAATGGGAATAAAACAAACTTTATGAGGTTTTAGAGTCATAGGAAACCTTAGTTAAACTTAAAATTAGGAGGAAATAAACTTGAGTCGGTAGAACATTTTACCTATTTAGGAAGTGCAGGTAAGTTGAGGGTGGACAATATGATAGGGGTAATAGAATGAGAATCGCATTGAAAAAAGCCCCTTTTACAGATAGGAGAGAACTTATGACAACGACCTTAAGCAAGGTTCAAAGGTCAAAGACAAGTGGTGATTTGAAGAGTGGTTTCGTATGGATCGGAAACTTGGTCGTTGGAGCAATATGACAAGCGTAGTTTGGAGGCTTTTGAGATGGGGGTGTGGAGAAGGATGGAAAAGGTGAAATGGA
>LYUA01000026.1:917575-929361 GCA_002093875.1 Calopteryx splendens | reverse complement strand
CTCTCCGAGCTCTTAATGTATTTAATCCCTGCATCAAACCTTCCGTGAATCTTACGCTGTCTGAACGTCGAGCTTCATTCGTGTCTTACTTCCCTTCCACCTCTAGGGTTTCTGTTCAGTAGGAGCTTCTGGATTAATTGTCACAAAGGCTTAACCGAACCCTTTTCCCCCTAATCCCCCTCGATTTACGAAGCGAGAAAATTACCAAATCTCTCTATCTCCGCCTTTTTCTTTTTTTTAAATCTCGTCATTTCATTTCATCTACATGTTGTGCATAAAAAATATTTTATCTCGCGTATCGTATTTTTTTTGGGATCCCAATCTGAATTATTTCATTTGTCTGCCGATAATTAGCTGTGAAAGCGTACTAAATATTGTGGGAATCGCAGAAACATATGTTTATGCAGGTTACACAGCGATGAACAGGACTAGAGAAAAAACAAGCAACGAAAATACTAATGGGATTTCTTCCATGCGTGTTTAGTGTTCGTATTTTTAGTAGATATGGTTTTTTTAACAACTAATTGATGAATTTCGTATTATAAAATTTTGAAACCTCCCCCCATTTTGAGGGGACAGAAGGCATTGATTGATAGAGCAAATATTTAGCGTATTTCATTTCCGGGGAGTGGGTAAACTTCTGCGGGTTGTAACTTTTCATGTTAACGAATTTCAGGATATTCAACCGCTAGGATATCGGCCAACCAAGAAACGACAAAATCCGATTCATCATTTATCGGTAAATAACGTCCTGAGTTCTACTTTATCGTTTTTTATAGTTAGTTAGGCAAATAATTTCAATTTGGTGATATGTTTTTGTAAATGCCTTTGTTTGTCCGCCTAAGGCTCTGTGTTTGTCATATTGGTACAATATGTACAACAGCGCTAGACGATATATACAAGTACTTCTAATATAATATTAAACTGGCTATTTTCTTGATAGATTTTTATTTTAACGGATTTCTCGTGTTATTTTTATCATTATAAGTTCAATTCGATCAATAAAGAAATCCATTTTTGACGTTTGTACTTCAATTTAGTATTCTTGAAATTTCCTGTTTATCACCGATCTATAATTTCCAAAGACCCCATGAGGTGGGTATGAAAATTGCAAAGTTTGGGTGTGTTCCTAAACTAGCTGAGTACTCCATCTGTGCAAATTTTTACTATAAATAAATTCATGTCGTATATGTTGTATTATATGGAGCGCCTACAATATCCTAACCCTATAAGTAAGCCCTATATATTTAGTTTACTTTATTATACTAGAAGTAATAAAGTAAACTAAAAAGTAAAAAAAATAAATTAACTTTACCATCCTTGAATTTTTCTCTTTATCATTTTAATTCCCATCACTTTCACGAGACATGCCCTTCTCTTCTCCCCGAAAACTTTGAGCTGAAAGTAGAAGTTGAAAGTCCTTTGGAGCACGTACCTACTAATGAATTTTGAAGTGAGGACACGAAAGAAAAGCGTTCAAAGCTTGAATTTTCGGCGAAACCCCTGTGCTTTTAAATATGTACATACTTTTTTTTGTTCCCCCTTTCGCCGCTCTTAAAAACCGAACCGCCCCATCGTCCGTTGTGCCCCTCCCCTCCCCCCCACCCACCACGTCGGCTGCTTGTGCACCTTTGGTTCGTCGCAGTGGTCTTCTGTATCCCTCTCTTTCTCGACGAAAGTTCCCATCAGCACTCCAGGTAGGGCGAGCATTAGATATATCTGGCCTAAAAGCCTCGCCCGAACCACCGAGCAGCGGCTCCTCCCTTTTCTCCTCCTCTATTTCATCGCAGCAACCACCCAGTAAGCCCTTCTCTTCCCACTCAGTAAGGCCTTATTTTTTTCCTCCCTTGATCCTTAAAAAAAAACATCATCCATATGGCAGTCACTCTGTCCCATTCTAATATCCTCTCGAGGTCGCTTAAAATCCCTTTGATTTGCGCCGGGAATGCCACGGTGGTCTTTGTGAGGGTTGAACAACGCTGCCTAAAAGCCAGGAGTTTTTTTTTAGTCGAGGCAGATCAAACGAAGAAGAAATCATCGTAAATTATCTCCCCACCTGCGCAGTTTTTGGGGAGGTATGGATTTTTCACTCGTCTCATATTTATTCGCACTTGGAAAATAAAAGAATTGGAAAACAGAGTTCTATGATTCCTGGCAAAACTTTGGGAAACTTCATGCTGAAGAATCAAAAGAGGACAAGAAATTTACGAACATTATATTTTTTTTACACCAATTAACATCCCATTAATGAACATATCCCAATTGTTTTTCAATTTTCAATGAATGCGGCCATAAAAAAATCAAGTTTTCCTTAATATTTGTATTTTTTCTGTCCTATGCTCAAGGCGTTAATTAAAAAGTGTCGGGTTCATTTTCAATACCTACTCGTCCATCATCTCATCATCAACGTGTGCAGGCTGCTCCTTCGTGTCTGAAATGGATTGATCAATTACATGACCGTGTAGAATTAAATCGAACCAAGGGTGTCTCTGCGCAAATTATGGCTATCCATATTTAAAACAATGACTTTGCAGTTTCCACAACTTCAATGAAAACGAATAATATTGCACAATTAGGATTACTTTTCCACTTAATCCGACTCAGCGTCCCCCTTTACCTACTCCTTTTCCTTCCTCTCTCTAGCCCAACCACCCCTTGAGAAAGAACCATCTAACCGTCTACCCCATCTTCTGTTCCCTAAGCCATTTGTTACTTTCGGTACCCTAGTAACCGGTATTGAAGTACAGTGCCCTAACGGATTGCTAACCCCTGCTACTGGTTCCGCCAATTATGCTGCAGGTTAGCGAAGCGCTTGTTCTAGTATTCGTTTTCATCAAACTTGTGGGAACTCCGAAGTTGTTTTCCTCCATGACTGAGGGCCCATCCAGCGGTACTCCCGTGAAAGCGGTGGTTCAGCAACAGTGAGCCGCTGTGGAAAGAAAATCTCAAGTTTTATTTCAGTCTCGAAGAAATTTTCCTCCAAAAAATATTTTACCGTGACAATTCTTTCTTAGTAGATGTTGTTGCATGTGAATTTTTCCTCGGAAAAAGACTCAGAGGAAAATATAGTATTTTTCTATTAATCACCAATTCTTAGTATAGAAAATGGGTGAAAAATGGTTTCAAAGGGCTCGTTAGGATAATTGAAACTTTCATCAACTCCCTTACGTGACTGCCTTCTCCTAAAAGCAGCGCGTGATAGGTATCAGGTACACCATAAATTCGTGGAGGAAAAGCTCTTATGATAATTTCATCCCTAGAAGGAAATGTTTAGGGTACATTTGGTAAAATTAAGGTCTTCTAATTCATGCATAGAGACGTTCAAATTCGTATATTTATAACTTGTTTCCATTTGTTTTCTCCGATTGTGCATTTTCACATTCATTACTTGAGAATTTCACTCCATAGTATTTTGAATCCTTCTTAACTGTGGCGTGACAGGCATCTCAAAAAATTCATCTCAACCCATTCATTACATTATTTAACTATCGCCATAATCGTTTATGCTGTTTTTACCGAATTTCTGGGCTTTTTGACCTCAATATCCGTCTTCAAAAGGTGCCATTTACTGCCGTTTACGATTCCACCACGTTGATAAAGAGTTTTTCTAGTAACTTCTATCTTCCGCGTTAGGCGAATTTATTGCCCACCTCCTTTATTGAAAAATCCACTTTTATGTGGGTGTGAGAAGTCGTTAGCGCTTTTAAAAACACAGTTGTTTTTGACGAATCAACGGTCGCAAATCGCATTAACTGAACAGGCCACGGCATAAGACCAGTTATTTTTACTGAATAAGAATTAAAAACTTATAACCCGGCTTCATCAAAAGTCCACATCTCCAGGTCCACCAATGCAAAAGTGTGCATTAAAGTGTCGTCACGAAAATGCATGACTGAAGCATTTATGTGCACAGACTAGTGAATGGTGCTTTCATTATGCAATCCTCTTGTCACGAAATATCTAGAATAATATTAGTGAAGGAGGGAGAGTATGTCTTGAATCCTTGCGAACCATGGGTCTTTATTCCCAGCGTGCGGTTTAACCGCGGGTGAGAATTCATCCCATGGGTTTCTCGATGAATAACAAAGATCAATAACTAAATTAATAATTCTATCAATTCATGTTCAGTTCATCCCACTTTTTAAAGTAAATTGAATTCTCTCTCACTCAATTGTCTTCATAAATACGAGATTCAAACAATCAGTGCGTTAACCACATGCCGGAATTTAACCCTAATTCAAATTCCGAAAGTACAACTAATTTAATTATGCATTGGAAACTCATGAATAAATATTTTTTAGACAATTAACGGCGCAGCGAAAGCAGTAGTAACGCTGTACAGTGCGGTGATTTCATTGTAAATATTTCTCAAAATTATGAAAATATTTGCAAATTTTCTTATTTGGATAAAACCGAACTTTTACAAGTGAAACGCGGTAGCATGGCATCCCATTGTGTAGTTCATTCGTCTACTGTGCGGAGGAGTCTGGATTTAAATACTTTGCGCCACCCTACTTTAGACTTCGGTGATAATTTGGACAACCTCATCTAACAATCTCTGCGGCACAATTTTCTTGTTGGTAAACATTAGTCCGAAACCGAAGGGTGGCATAAGTCCATTGAAATGTCACCCCCACTCTGAATGTACGAGTTTCAAATCATATAAGGCTTAGGTCACAGGGAAATCTACCCGCACATATTAAAACAAACATTTGGGGTTAACTACTGTGGTGGTGGTTTCCCATGGACAAATTTCCACCCAACAAATGAAAAATCGTTTTGGTATTAGTAATTAGGGTGGGTCTGGTAGCTGAGGCCATTTTCGTCAGTGGGTGTGGTTAAGTAATTAGGTAGGGGTAGGAATTTCAGGGGACGGAGGAAGGGCGGATAGTTACGCTGCATTAGTCTACTCTTAACGATAAGCGCTGAAAGGTCCACAATTTATCGTCAGACGCAAAGGAGGGAGTAGGTAATTAAAGTGCTCTCCACATTGCACCCAAGTAGGGATCAGAAAACAACTTGAATTCTCTCTACCAATCGGATTTCGAACCCGGGTCCTCGACGTAAGAAACCAGTGCACTAACCACCGTACCAACCCGATCCCCCAACCCATAAATCATCTTCAGTGCAATCATGTAACGAGAAAAGGAACATAAAGTGGAAGTCGGATTTTTCTGGGATTTTTGGAAGCGGCCAACAGCCTTCTGCAAAAGTATCTCTCTCTCACACTCTTCGGCGGTATAGGTCTTGAATTTTCTGTTGAGAAGGTTCTTTAATATGATAAATGGATGAAGCGCCTTGCAAACGGACCCTTGCTATATTGGAATCACTTGAAACTCCTCCCGTTCAGCAAATAGCTAGTTCTGCCATTGGATGTTACATTGTAAAACTTCGGGTCAAGTTTTATTAGGTGATAACTTTCGCAAACTTTTGTAAGCGTTGATCCATTTTCCCGTCTTAGGAACCCTTCGGAACAAAAGGAAAGAACTTTTCGAGTTGTGAAATGGATGAGCTCTCATAGCATAGCATAGGAATTTCGTTTCATCTCAGATCATTTCATTGTATGCATAATAAAAGTAAAAATAGCAATGCAAACAGCAGTCCAAAAGCGTGATACAATACGAGGTTTGAGGTATGGGGAAAGAAACTTAGGCATTTCTTGGAACCTAGTAAACGGTACCAACCCCTGCAATATACTGGCAGAATAAAAGATATCAGGGGTTGGTACCAGGGGCATGATAACTAGTTATAGTTACCTCGGTACTGGTTCCTAAGCTGCAATTCGTATGCATTTGCACCTCAATTCCAGTACCTAGATATATATCGAACCCATCAATAGTACCGGTACTGACCCCTGATGTGATATTATCGAACTATTATAGAAATACTGTCGAAATTATTTACCTTCACTGAGAATCACGGAAGCGATCGACTAGAAACTTGGTGATAAATCTCACCGTTCTGTGACGTCATCTGTTGTGTTTTCCCAGTATTCATGCTCTTGACGCTGAACAAAAATTCTATTTTGAAATCATATCTCTTTCTTCGCAAGTTCTATAACGACGAAAAAGTTCTTTTATATTTTGCCTAACTAGTGAGATTGATATTTTTTTATTTTAACAATTGTGCATTGTCTTCATTATTATTAAGATAAGCATATGTCGCTGTCAACCCTCGCTACACATTATAATTGCATAGAAATGTGTTTGTGATAGAATAATACTTAACTTTGTGTTTTCACATAATAGATTTATTGCAGGACCAATTACTCTGTCCTAATTCAACAGAGTTGAGCCGGAAAAAGTTTTTTAATGTGATTGATTATCCAATTTCCGCCAGTGATTAGAAAATTGCAATTCTTTTTCTACAAAAACAGTCATTACAAAAGCCTTTCATTACAAATGCCATGTTCCCAAACCGCAGTGAGCCTATCAGGATATATTTCGTGCTAGGTAGCGCCGTGTCGTGGCGGATTTAGTGTACGTAGCAGCATGTAATTACACGCAGTTTTACAATTTCGGAGAATTGTGTCTCGATACCATTTTATGAAAAAAACATATTAATCAGCCCGAAGGTCAGTTTGGAAGGTGAGGGTGGAGCTCACGCAGTACTAAGCCCTATACGTTATGTGAAATTCACACATCAGGGTAGGGCTTATTCCAGTTATAGCCAGTTCCTTAATCCTCGTACCGCCTGTGATTTCCCAGGATGGCCTGGTACCCGAAAAATGGTACACAGCTTAAGTGAAACTGAGCGTACCCAGAGGAATCGAATCCCGGCCTTCCGGTAAGTAGCTCAGAACTCTACCCACTGGACTACCGCGCCCCTCCATTTCATGAACGTTGCTCATGAATGGAATTTTCGAAGATGAAGCAGTCTTCTTAAAATCGTTCCTGGTAGAAGCATTAAGTGAAATTTATGGGGGGCATTCTTCTTGGGCGTTGGCGTGTAAATACAGCGCTACTTAGCAGCACGTGCTCAGTGTTTGTTTTCATGCTTGAAATTCTTTTAAATCACTATAATAAAACATTCACTGGGTATGAAAAAAGTGAAAATAGTCAATTTTATTCAATGAAAAAGTTTTCAAGTTATTTACTTTTTTTAAATCGCTTGATAAAAATAATTTTGAAATTAAATTTCCCATTCATTGAAAAACATGTGAAACGGTCCTCTCAGAAACTATTAATACCAATGTGGAAAATTAATTTTGATTTCTTACAAGTAATTTTAGGGAAAAGTGAAATACTGTTACCGAATATTTTTTTTCATTAGCCACTCCAATGAAATTACAAATGTGACTGCATTTTAACGTGGATAGAAATTTAATTGCGAACGTCTAGGTTAAAGGCTAAGTCCGTACGGTGGCAAAATAATGTCCCAGCTGGTAGAAAAGTAATCTATGAATAGCAGTGTTTCGTATGTAAATTATTTAATTACATAACAAATTTAGCGTGTTTATCAGTCTTAGCGAAATATTATCTTGGTTCTACTCTCTCAATTGCAGGATTATATCTCTATCTCTGGTTGATACTATGTAGCGCAGGTACACTGATGTACAGAATTGTATCAAGAATCCGAAATACTCTTTAAACTATTGGTTTCCATTTCCATCCCGAGCTCACAGTGACGCTGTTAAGAGGTGAAATTATTCGATCGTCGCTAATTCTACGAAGTAGTTGACATTGTCCGGATGCAGTTAATTAATTAATGATATCAATAAAGAAACTAATTGCTCGTAAGTGTTTTGGGATAGTAAGTCATTTGGAGTGGATTTTTTCACCAATATTTCGTACATATACATTATCATGTGTTTTTTTTTATTTCGGCTAATGACACAATAGATGTATGCGTGTCGATGTCAACCGTCACTTTCCTCACTTGCGCCATTTTATCACCCCGAATCAAATATGTTGCTAAGTACATAAATATTATTAAGGACATTTTATTGCCATACCTACTTGGTCTTTCCTGGGCACCGTGAGTTTCAGTAACGAGACTAAAATGGCCATCTGCAATGGGGGGGGACACTTTTGGTCATTTTCAGAGGTTGCAGAACTGGGGAATATTGGCCCAAATGGGGTAAAAATGAAAATCTCTCTGGAGTAATAAACATCTCCAGAGAGGGGAGGCGAGCGGGCGAAAACACAGAAGTTACGCCACTGCTGAGATTAAAATTTATTTTCTCAATAAAATACATTTTTTAAGAAGAAGAAGAGTTTGAAGATATCTTATGCTCACTTAAAGGGAAGCAAGAGTATTAATTTTTCAGCGTCAAATTTCAAGGGATGAAGACGTCCAGAAATGTATTTTATTAGCATCTTGCTTAATGTAACTACTTAGGTAAAGTGGATTTACCATTATTTTTTCTCACGCATCCCCTCTAACTTAAATAAATTTTCCCAGGTTACGTTGATTAAAGTTTGTTTTATCAGTAACAGCTAACATCGTCTTTCCATTTTGAACCCCCTCCAAACTATTAAAAAAATAATTTTACATGATGTGAATATTTCTCCATAGCGAAATTTTACTATACCAATGTATTTAATTTCCAACGTAATTTCAAGTACCCAATTCGTTTCTCGTTCGTTCTCGTTCATTACCTAATTTTATAATAATTCCTATTCCTTCTTTTAATTTACATTTTAGTTAGCTTCTAATTTGTAGGCATGGATTTTTTATCTATTAATATGTATCTCTCTGTTTATTTCCGCCAAGTTCATTACCAAGAAATCCACTTTATTTATTGAGTTGCGTTTTGTCATTTTCAGCATTCCGTTCTATTCCGTACTCATCTAAATAGACATACAGTCGGTAGGGAAATAGTAATAATAAACCTTTAGCTTACGTATAGTAAAACTCACGATAATTTTTATTTACAAATCCCTCAATGTAATTTTTTTTTTGATTTGTAACATAATTACCAATGCGCGAATGTCGTGAATTCCAGTGCCAAATACTTGATTTTGAAAAGGTTTAAGATGAAAATGTATCTCTCGGTAACCGACAAAAAAAAACAAGAAAACGTTCAAATAAAGGCAAAATCCAGGATTAACATGGAACATTATTGTGCAAATCGGTCTGAGATTATGGAAGTTTATAGTGGAAAAATGCACAGACATCCTATTTTATATGCAAATAAAAGGAAATGAGCAAACCATAGAAAATCCTAATGCTTCCACTGTGCACTATGCGTTTAAATATATTTTAAGTTATTGATGGAAAAATATTTTTTAATTGAGTGACTGTGACTCACCTCTGTGCAATACCTTCGGTGCACTCATGAAAATCGAAATTTGAAGCATTCATCCCTCTTCCGAATCAAAATCATTACCACACAAAAAAAACTATCCTGTAATGAGTTCACGTCTTTCATCAAATTGAGCGTTTAAGCAAACATTTCAGATCGGATTGCGTCATCCAACAGACATAAAAATGCAATTAAAAATTAAATTAATATGTTAGTGAATTGAATTCTCTGCTCTGACGTCCGATTAAACTCTAGTTGCAACTGGGAACGGTGGAGGTCTTTTTCGGAAGCAAGCCGAATAAATCGCCAAGACCGGTTCAGGGATGTCTGATGCAGTGGTCTAGAACTTTCGTCGCCGGGCGTCCGCTAATAGCCCCAAGGGTCGAGGTCAGTGGGCGTAGCGCTTTCGGTCGATCACTTGAACTTGGAAATATTGCCAAGCTATCATAATCTCAAAGCCTCTCTCCTGATTTATTTACTGCACACTTACCACGATTACTTAACTTTGAGGTGACTAATTTTTATGAATTTTTATGGCTATTATTAAAATGTTACCAATTCTGTGACGTGCAGCTTTCTTAACCTGCATGAAAAAACGGTGTAAAAAATAATGATTAGTGTGTAGCGAGACAATACAAGAGTAGTCCAAAAAATATTTTAGCGCATGATCGCCTAGTATTATGAGGTATATCACAGTTATCTCCTCCTTATATGTCTGCTGGAGGTTTTCTTTTGCAATTTAATTCATAATTGTGCTACTTAATGGATATTCTTTTAGCATAATGCCTTCAATTATAATTCTTAAAACCGTTTTCAATTGGACTTGAAAAGTTAGGCGAAAATTGGTTTACACCGCTCAAGTATTACAAAATGTCCGAGAGAGAATACTTTACCGATAGGTTATATTTTTTTTACACTTCAGATTTTTTCTTTGCACAACTACACTTGTTTTTTCAGATCCTCCTGTCATGTACCCTAAAACTTGCTTTGAACTTACAGGTGCTAGTCCTAAGTAATCCCTATTTTACCTGCCAGTCATGTCTCTTTTGGTAAAGTGCGTCGATCAAAAGAGAAGATTAGGCTTCTTATCAATTTTCCAAGGTTCACATATTCATTTGTTCGCTCCGATGCATCACCATAATGGAGTCTTTATTTTTTTTACGCCAGGCAGAGAAGTAAGCAATAGGGATGACTAATCTTCTCCTCAGATTTAATCATAACTTGTTTCTAAGGCGCGTTTTTTGGCATTACCATTTTTAATATTATTATATTACCATTATTAGTGGTTCACCGTGAGACTTGAATTTTTGTCGAAGAGAAAGTGATCCAACTGCTGTATCTCTTCAGTTTAGTTTTTAGTTTTGCATTCACTTATTTGCATATACAAACAGTGCACGATAAAATATATATATAGGATACGTAACAAAAAACACCTATGTAAAATAAGTGAATGCCCTGCCATAGGTCTGGTGTGCTCATAAGGCTGAGGTTATTACGTTCTTTAGTCGAAAACTTGCAAAAGGGGCTTATGGGGATTGGTTTGATGTCGGGCATTTGCCCCAGGTGAGAGGGAAACCTGGAGGAGAAACCTCGCACGGACTACCGTCAGGTACATTGAGCGCGTGTAAAGAGATTGAAACAGGCATTGAACATACATGAAAGTCGTGACAATATGTACAGACTAAAATATCTACCAGAAATGATGTAGTATAATAGAATTAATAGAATTTTATAATCTTCTGCACCCATTTGAACGGAGCTTAATTTATCTCAGATTGACGGAAAAGAAGAATTCCTGCTTCTTTTTGACGAAAGTGCCATGAAATTCCGGAATGTAGAATGTAACCGTAGAGACAACCAGAGGCTTACTCAGATTTTTCATTCAGTCCTCCCTCCATACAGCGCCGACAGGAAAGAAAGATGTTGACCTAATTTTCAATATCACGTGCTTCACAATGAAAGCCTTCAAATCTTGAATGCATCTTGAAGGATCTCATTGCAAATTAATGATTCTCTCCTCTCCCTCTTGGCTGGAAATGCAGCCGCCGAAATCGATTGGGGGCGAGTAGTCCAGAATTCCATCGCCTCACGACGCGAGACCGTCTGGCAACGTAGTATAAGTATTACGTCACCCGACAGGGGAGTCATCGTAGCGTCATGAGGTCATGAAATAGTATTACCGAGGTCGTCAGCCAACAACTTTCGGGCCTTATATTTTTTACAATCTCGGGACTCGTTTCAAAAGAAAATGAGTCGAAGTTGGGAAATTACCAAGCCCAGGGTCATCAGTTTTCCCACCGCCAGGCTTACGTGCTTGGTGCCCAGGTCGTCAAGAGTATTTTAATGAGTTTCTTTTGGGGTGGGATTTGCGGGAGGTTCTTTCATGGGGAGGAGCTGTGTGATGGACTCGCGCCGCAAAAGGCTGGACCATAAATCCCTTGAAAATGAGCGAAATCGTAAACAATTTCACGATTTCGACCTAATTAATGTACTCATATATGTATATATATATATATATATATATATATATATATATATA
>LYUA01000026.1:777902-792220 GCA_002093875.1 Calopteryx splendens | reverse complement strand
CGCGCGTCGTACAATAAAACTTTATTTTGTGGAAAAGTACTATATTCTTTCCTAATTATAACCTTAACGGCTCATCTTGAACCACTGGCTTATGGTCTCACGCTACCACTGTCAGGTTCACTGCTCTTTAATGATTCTACATGTAAACAATTTTTGGTTGCTCCATGTCTCGGTTTATATTAACTTTTTCGTTGATTACAAATTTATTCTAGCACAAATTGATTTCCCAGGTGTAGTTTGTTCGCGCATAGCTTTCTAGATTCCTGTATTGGAATATTTGCTCTCACACTCGTTGCCCGTTCTCCATTTGTCGATTACCTCTGCCTAATTTTTTCAACTGGCACGCTAAGAGCGTTCTCATATCAACTGGCTTTGGCTTTCAAAACAAATGTTCCTCTAGAGTTTCCTTCCTTCGGGAAACCACCTCCATCCTGCCTTCCACCCCAACATGCTCTGTCCCTTAAACGCCGAATCATTTTATTCCGTCAGACCCAGTGCTACTCCATTCCCTAATCGAATTATTTTTCCTTCTGCTGCTTCCCCTGGTTCAAACTCCTTTCCTGCCGTTTTCTGCGCCGTATCCGTCTTCAGCATTAATGGTGAAACTACCACGTTCGATGCCACTCACAATCCACTCTCCTCTAATGAACTCTGCTTAAAGTGTAAGGGTGATTATTTCCCTGAGGTCAGGGTCCTTGCGCTAAATAGTTTTCTGTTATATAATATTGTTTTTCCGTTCAACTCGAACTACCTGAGATTTAAGGAAATTGGATGTGCTTTTTAAGTCTTATTTTCTCCTTGGATCATTTTAGTTACGTTTTTATGCTGGTAATATTTTTTTCGGCCTTGTCCCATAACACCAAATGATGAGAATTGAAATGGCAATGAGAACACAATGTCATTGCGCAGGACGTTTTCGGATGTATACATTATCCTTTTTAACAAAATTTTGTGACTTATTCTTATCCTATATTCTTCATAAAATGGATTAGTAATGAAACATTTTCGAAACGTTTAAAACGAGAGAATACTAATATATTTCCCGATTTTAAGCGGTTAATAAGTCATTGAAAAAACTGATTAATCTGCAAATGGAGTCACATTGAATATATTTTAGATTTTGTTTCTTCTGCCTCGCTGTCAAGACTAAAAAAGATTCACTTGAATCTTTTTAGAAAAAAATTTAATTACCCTAATATTTTTAAATATAAAAATATGAGCATAGCTGTTACTTCTCATGAAATATGCTTCCCTGTTAACCACCCATGTAAAAAGCTAACATGTCGTTTAAGGAATTATTAGGAAAAGTTACTCGATACCTTATGACTAGTGAACGTTCATAAAAATTTTCTTATGATCTCTTCCCTTAAGTCAACGATTAATAATTTATGAAAGGGAAATTTAATTTATTCTCTGTTAATATAAATCCATTTATTCGCTACTAGTGTTATTTTTAAAGTTTTATTTGACAGAGAAAAGTCATTTGAGGTCAAATACGTCAACTGGGTTGTAAATAATGCGTTTTAGGATTCCATAATATTCATTTCTGAAAACGCAATATCTGTGAATAACCATTCACCCTTCATATTAATCACGCGGTCCTTTTTCCGATGGATAATTCTGTTAACTTAAAAGTTTTGAATTCTTTATGTTTCAATGTCGGAGAATGGGAGGGGTAGGAGACGAGTGGGGAAGAGAAGGGAGCTTTAGGTGGCGGCTTTGAAGGGGTGGAGGAGGAATGGAGGGTATGAATGAACTAGATTTATATTCGGGGGAATTCACGCATCAAGGAGCGATATGCATGCTTGTTCTAATTTTTTTTAGTTAGCAATAGGAGGTGAAGAGGGATGTAAGAGAGTTGATTAGCTGGTTGGGGAAGAAAGGAGTGGTGAGGGTGGGAAATTTGAGACATCTGGCGCGATTTAATAGCTAGATGTTTCACATGCACCGTCCTCATCACTCTTTTCCTCACACATCACCTTGTTAACTCTTTTACATCCCTCTCTATTTTCTCCTGCTATTTCGAAAACGAATTTCAATACTACAAATGTAAAATCTGTCCGCCGTTTAGATGAAACAATGTACCACACTTGTTGACATCCAAATTAAGAACCACTGCACTTTATGCGAACCTTATTCCCCTTTAGCCAATCTTCCATTTCCAACACATGCATCCCCTTATTAACACATTCTTCAATAATTGCTAAAAATTTTCATATATGCGTGTGTGTGCGTACGTGCTAGTTTGGAAAGTCACTGGCCAACGACAGTAACTTTCATATGTTTTCTTTCATAAAATATTGGCCAAGTCTCCTGATAAAAATCGAAAACTACCGTAATTGATTTTTAGGTGAATTCCAGTTTGCTAATTGTGTAATTTTCTCCTCGTCCAATGCATTACAGTCTCATCCTTTGTTCTTTCGAGTTTTCAATGGAAATTTCAGTTTCTTGGATAAATGCCTTCTCCGTAATCATTTCATCTTTACACCGGTACAAACAAGCCTATCTTCCATTCTGCTCGGATAATTTTCCGTTACAAATTAAAATTTTCTCGCTACCAGACCCCTCCATTGCGCGCTTTTGCGAGAGATTGCTATTCGAGTTTATAGCTAATTTTTTAATCGAGTATTTTTTTCGTAATCATTTTTCTACTAGAATACCTGAAACTGATTTCCGCATTAACCTATTTTCTGCGGTGCTCTAAGGACGGCAGGTTGTGTGCCAAGTTTAAGCAGCCAATCAAAATTCGAACAATAGAATAGTTTTTCGTTTCCAAATTGCTCTCTTTCGTCATGATCGTTGTAAAAATTAACGCGGATACCTTGTGTTGAAAATTTGTATAACTTTCAATTGAATGAAATTTCCTTTTAACTTATAGTTATATGTAATGACATAAAATCATTGCGTGGAAATAATTTTGTTCGTTATCGCTCAAGGAAAAAAACAAATTGATTCTATTTGTTTTTAAGAATCGTGTGAGTATATGAAGTAAATGATAGGTATAAATTATTCAATCCTGTTGCAAATCATTTGAAAAAAATATATGTCCACGACTCCCAATTTTCCGTTCTGAAAAGGTCGCAATCTACGCTCAGTCAATCGATTTAATGGTAACCTCCCATCTCACCACTCTCCTCTGCCACTAAAGCAGATTGTTTGTTATTAATTCTTTCTGGCCATTTGAATTTTTCAATTTTCCCATCCAATGGAATCCCCGATTTCTCTCCCTGGTGCTTCCATTAACCCTCTCCCCAAGCCCCCTCCCATCCTGCACACCGGCGAAAACTCTGTCACTCCACCTACCAAAAGTTTGCCTGCTCACTCCCCTTCCTCTCCCCGCCCCTTCCCTCACCGCATTGCCTCCCTCCCCACCTAGGCATTCCACCCGTTCTCCTTGTGTTCCTTTCACCGTCTCACCTTCCCGAGGGTCTCCTTCTCTACTTGTTATCTCCCATCCACGCACGCCCCCATTCATCCATCTCGTTATTTCCTCTTTTTTTCCGGTCACTCAGCCCTTTCTCTCATCGGCCAAATGCCTTCCAACCCCCTATTCCTTTTTTTCATGTCCCGTTTCCATCACAACAAAATTAAAGACAACCTACCTAGATGAAAGTTTTCACTCACGCAGAGCGAGCATTTTGTTTCGCCATCACCAGTAATCTATCCTAGGATTGCTATGATATGACTCGACTCCCCTACCTGCTTGTGTCTGCGTGTGTTCGCATTTCCTCACTCTCACGTCTCACATAACTTGCTTCATGGATCGCATCCGGGGACTCACTCTCTAGTTCCTTTTATTCACTGTTATTTCCTCAATACACTTCGGCAAACTTTTTATCATCAAAGGTAAAACACCTATTAAACGTAGGTTTTTTCATGGTCCCTAAAACACTGTTATGTGCGTAATTATATTCATTTCGCGTGAACCTCTTCATGCTGACCTTGCCTTATTTCTCTCTTCATTTCTCCGTACTCTCTACTATCTACCTTTACAGCGTCTAAAAAGGCTATTGTTTTCCTTTTTCTTCCTCTCTTCCTATCTTTCTCTCTCTAATTATGCCCTTTGATATCACATTACCTCTTAAGGGTAATGTGATATCAAAGGGCTCCCTCCATCTATGTCTTCTGCCTTCTTCGTATTTCACCTAGCAACTTTCACTCCGCTCCCATTAGGTATTTAAAACGTTTTCATTATTCTTCCTCTCTGTTCAACTTATTTTTTTCCATATTCACTTCTCATGACCTTCTAATCTATCCCATCTTCATGTCCTTAAACAACAGGTTTTGGATACATACCATCACTCTTCACTCTTCAAATCATCACACTTCATAACATATATGATTAGTTTTTATCTTAGTAGTACCATCAGGAGTACATCAGAGGTGAATGAGGTTTTCCCTGCTTACTTTTTTAGCCCGATTTTAATATGTCACTTAAGATATTCCGAATAAAAGTGATTTTGTATTTGCAGAAACATGCTGAAAAATACTTGATTGTTCTAAATGAAGATGAAATAGTGATGATTATCTTGCCCAAACACAATTTCAAAGCATGTAGACCAAGGAAGGGCCAAAACTGCGCTAAAAGGAAGCTAAATTCAATTTGTTAGTTGTTGATTGAGATTTTGCCACTGTATCATTGCTTCAATTAAATAATAAACCAGCAACCGTTTATTTATTATCTATTGTTCTTAGTTCCCTCTGAGAATATGAATTGGGAGCTACTACAATACTATTCTCACTCAAGGCGGTATGGCATTCAGTAATGCAATGCTCAAGTAAGTTTAATGTTTTAAAAAATAGCTAACACGAAGTGGAAGACATACGCCATTTCTATTAGTGAAATTTAATTTAGTAATCATTATCTTCGTAACGCCTGAAAGTATTTGTAAAACAAATATAGGTATCGCTGTTTTCTTCTCCTGTCATCGTCCACGTTTTGCTTGAATAACGAAGCGTTTGGTTAAGTGTTTTGTCTGCGTATGAAGGTGTATTTGTTGGAAATTGGTAGACGCATAGATATTTTTTCGGAAAAACGCAGAATTCTGATTTATGGAAATGAAATTTCCAGCGTTATATTTCGCTTCATTTTTTTATTTCTTCAACAAATATGAAATACACGGTGAAAAATATCCAATTGTCCACGAGTTTGTCACATTGCAGTATCTTCATGAAATTATGATTTTTCACCAATCATGTACCTGGATAAATATGAATTTACATGTCTGTGAAAATATTGACAGGGAAAAGAAGGTGGAGAATGAAAAGCCCTTTGAGTTACTTGTAAGGAAAATAATTCCATGAACAAATATTTACGCTAATCCAGGGCATCAGAATTATCCGTTAAAACTATTGTATTGTTATCATACTTTGAGGTTCCTTATAAACTAATGTGATTGATTTGCTTTTTCGTTGGTATTTTATTATTAATGTACAAATCGTTTGTAGATTATTTTTGTGTTGTGAATATCCTATTAATTTGACATCAAAATATAGGCCTCCTGGTGTCTTTTGTCAAGTGTAGATTGTATTTTAATTGATTTCTCTCTATATTATTTTTTTCCGATTCCTCTTTATCTTTAATTATTTACCTGTTGTTAATTAATAAAATAGCCAAAAATAGCTTTGATCTCATTTCTTCCATAACAACTGACTGGTGCTGCAATTGTTTCTTATCTTTTTGAGTGCCCTCCAGAGGAATAATTAAATTAAACTAACTCTCACCTTAAAGCCATTCAAGTGTGAGCAGATCATGTATGAAAAAATCCCACGCTTTTATGTACGGTGACTTTGCATTTTGTTTTGAATTGAGACACAAAATTATTGTTTCTGGATATGTAAATATTCGAAAAAAATTCAACGAATCAAACTTCAATTTCTATGTAATAAGAAAGTCAAATGAAACACACATTCAGGGGTGGGCATTGGGCTCTTAAAACCGTAGAGAGACAAATAAGTCGTTTGCCCTAAGCGTTGCGAGTTCCCAACGCCGGATTTTCCTCTCCCCATTTTTCTTTTCCCTTCCTGTGTAATTTTTGCTCCTCGGACTCTTGCAAATGAGCAGATTGGTCGAACATCTCTGTGCGACGCTCTGGCCCGTGAGATCTCTCAGTTTCCCTTCGCTGTAATTTAATCCGCAGCCACTCCCAATCTCTCTCTTCCCACATCTTCACGCATTTTTCTCATCCTCCTCCCCACACCCTCCGCCTCTCTCCCTCGTCTACGCCGTTCAAAGCGAGTCTTATGAGAATTTGTCGGAAGGGCTTCACGTTCGTGCGGAAGGTTAATCAACCCTTGTCGCAGACAGTCTACCCGAGTTTCAGAGCAGCGCGTGGAATTAGCTTCTGCGGTTTCCTTCGCGTACCTTTCGGTCTGGTGTCCTAAGTAAGGGAAAAGATCAAATGACTGTCGCAAATGGGGGAGAATCGTTGAAAAGTTTCGTTTCGGTTTGGTCAGCGGACTGAACGGGCGAACGTAATGGGAGCATCTTTCTTTGCCACTAAACAGCATTTCATAATGTCAGAAAGTAATCCCAGGGGATCAAGTTCCTTAGTTAGCTTTCGTGCAGCACTTTCCATCCACGGATGGAAACTAACACGGCCGTAGGAACCGAGCGGACGCAGGCAGACTAGGAATTCGTTTTTAATATAGCCCCGTGAAAGAAGGCCTCCCGCAATACTTGTCGGTTATTCTGACAGTATCTTTCATTTACCAGGCGTTTTCCGCAATCTTTTTTTTCGTTTTCCATAGGGGAAAGTATTTTCTGATATTTACCATTTAACCGAGAATATGATTACTTATAGTACCTTGCTATACATTAAATACTTTTTTAAACTCTTTTTATTTTTTACTTAAGGGCCAATAATGTTTTTGCAATACATTCTAATTGTCACTTTCCATATGGCCGAAATATATTTTTATTTTTTCTCACATTAACACACAAATGTCAACACCACATCATTTTTATTGTACTATGCTGTATAAATAAAATCATGACGTACAGAATGCATGTCTTCAAAACTATTAGTAACCCTAAATTTAATAATTTCGCTGGCCAGGTGACTTACGTTCATGGAAGTAGCCCCGTCCATCTTTTAGCCAACCCTCTGTCCATTATCGTGCCCTTCCCTCAACTGCATGTATGGATTCCGGCGTCCCAGGAGGCGATATTTGGCCATAAGAATTTTAAAGGAGCTTAAGGTCATTACCGTTGCACTCTGATTGAGATTTCTACTTTTTGAGTCGTGGTTATTATCCCTTGAATGAATGAGACCAATTGGAAATCGATTTTGGCAGAGAAGCAATCACGAGAGTGACTCGTTCAGAAGGCCGATCTGACGTGACATCTTATTTTTCCTCCGATATTCATTTGGTTTTACGTGTACATGGAAAAACACTAGAATTGGGGAAACCACGACGATCCCTCTTGTACAAACTTTGTTTTCTTTCCGTGTAATGATTCATACGATTTTCCCACTCTGTTCCAGTTATAAAATCTCTGACATGGCAATTTATCTGAATAACTTGATATAGTAGGTACGATATGATACGCTTTTTTTACGTTTCTGGATTTCTCTTTTTAGTCAACCCACACAAAACGAGAACCATTAAGTGCTGAATTTACCCAAATGTGATTAAAGCGTAACTTAACTAGTTCTGCGTTCATTTCTTTTCTAATTTATATTTTTAATTACTCCACTGTATTTAAATGCATAGCTGTATTGAAATAACAAATTCCTCAAGCCAATTAAATTTTCTGGAGTTCCATTTCCCGGTGGGTAAAAGATAGATGATTGCGAATTGGATTAAATTTTGTCTAAAGTTTATTGAGCTCAATGTTATTGCTATATAATTTATGTAATTTAACTGATGTTCAAAATAATTAACCAATGGGCACTATAAGATGTTTATTCCATCTCATTTTGGTATCTTAAAAAATATATATTGTTTTTCGTGTGCCACTTTAGATTTTCAAATTTTATCACATTTATTTCATAGCTATCAGGTATGCTGCCGTCACTTTAACTGAAAACGTGTGGTATATTCTTCGCCATAACGTTATCAAGTATCTTAAATTTTTCGTCGTTAATTGGCTGATTAACGACAAAAATGCCGATTAACTTGTTTTTCAACATATGAGACGTTTCTTTTTTAAGTTACATTAATTTAACCAGCATTTAGTAACTTCTACGACAACGTGGAAACTGTTAAATTAGGAAAATTTTAATTTTTCATAATTAATTTTAAAAGGTATCGATTTAGTATATGTACTTGTAGTTGCTGATTTAAAATGTTAATATCGTATTTCTTAATATTGCGGCGTAAATATGCTATGCCAGAGGAAACTAGCGTTTTTTTACATTTTCAAGTAATTAAATGTGTCTCACTGTGTAATTACCAACAGCCTTAGAAAATGTTCGTTTCAAGCAATTGTTGATAATTCAACATATGCGTCAGTTATTGCATAAAAATGTACTTTTGATTTTTTCTTCGTAAGAAGACTTGTTGAAGATGGACAAAAACAGGTCTAAAGTTAACACCGTCGACGTCTCTTTGTTTTGTCACATTAGCCTCTCACTTGTTACATTGCTTTCGTTCCTCGCCATATTGCGCATTTGAGAGTGGAGAAATCCTGAGCTCCAGAATAACCGTTCCACCACCGTTATTTTTCGGAAACTTAGGATTTTTGGGTCTTTTAATATATCTTCATCTTAAGTAATTTCGTCTTAATTTGTTATAAATTGTGCATCTTCTTCGCTAAGCATGAAATTCCCGTTAAATTTCTTAAAAAAGTATAAAGAAAAAATCAAAAGTAATTTTTTGTTGTTTGCATAAATATTTTGAAGTTGAAACAGTTTTTCTTTAATTGAATGTATTAAATTCTAAACAATTTTGCATGCAACTATAAATTTGGTTCAGAAATTTGTTCCACGAAACATTTGGCATCTCAGATCATTTTGATATTAACAGGAGTTTATAACTCATTCCCAGTAGCATTACCAGAAAATATTTTCGGGGGGCTAATGCAGACTCTTCGTTGCCAACTATGCGTGAAGAATTTGTTTATCCAGCCGAAAAGCTGTATTGCTATACTATTTATTACTGACTGTATTCAAACTTAATTTTTTGTTGGTATATTTGGTATGTATGGAGTAAATATGAAAATTGCTCTTTGCATGAAATTACCAACTGTACTCCACTTGGGCCCGGTTTTATAATGCCTCGTTAAATTCAATCGTCAGTTATCGTGAGCATTGATTTAAAGTGGAGGTTACCAACAGGTTCAATTATATAATCGATCAAACTGATCTTTAGTGAACATAAAAATTCTAACCGCAAAAACTCCATCTTTAAGTTAACTATCACGTTAACCGTCGGTTTGGACTTAACTAGAGGTCATAAAAGAGATTTTTCGCTTTAAACAGATCGGGCCTAATTCAAATAACTCTTCTTGTGGGAGCAAAATTTATGTATAGCATAATAAGCCAATTGCACATTTGATTATTCCTTACGCCCTTATCTCTAACTCTCACTCTCTCCCATTTTGTCTTTCTCAGGATGCACGCGGTGGGCCTCCACTCCGCCCTCGCCATCAAGAGGCAGAGGAAGCGGAGGGATGAGCAGAAGAAAGCCAAAGAGCGCCGCTATAGCGTGCAGTCGGGGGAGAGCGGCATGGGGTCACGATCATCCTTCGCCTCCCCCCGCAACAGCATCGCCAGCATGGAAGGCATCCGCCCCGGCTCGCACCCCAAAGGCTTCCGGATGGGAGCGGCCCGGAGGAACGGTCGCATGGGCGAGGTGTCGGGCGTGAGCAGCGCCGGCATGCTCCACATCGGCATCGTATTCCTCGTGCTCGGCCTCTTCCTCGTGGTGTCCGGCCTCCTGCCGAGTTCGGCGGACGGCCCGGCGCCTCCCGGACCCGCCGGCACCGGGTTCCCCCAGTGGGTGGAGCTCCTGGGCGCCGGCGTGTTCTCCATCGTCGTCGGCGTCACCCTCATCGTGATCAACCGGGTGATGGCCCGGAAGGAGGACGCCCGGCTCAGCGAGTACGTCAAGAGTCAGCTGACGAGGTCCAAGTCCGGCCACCGGCTCGTGAGGGACCTGGAGACGGGGAATCTGGCTGCCCCCTCGAGGAAGACCACCCGCAGCAAGAGTAGCCATTCGGTCACGACGCCGTCGGACGTGGGGGAGAACGGTTCCGTGGTGATGGGCGGTTACCCCGGTGTGGGAGACCTGCTTACTCCGGTACACACACCCACCTCCAAGGTGGAACCCCACTCACCCCTCTCTATATGCCTGGACGGAGAACTGATCCTAGAGAAGATAGACGAGGAGGATGGGGAGGCGTCCATGGCGGCGGTCGTCATGGCAGCGGTAACGGCAGCAGCGGAGAAGGGCGAGGCCGAGTCTAGGGCGATGGACGCCTTCAACAAAGAGACGCAGTCAGAGGATTCGTACGCCGTGAGCTTAAGTCCTGGCACGCCGTCCGAGACGAGAGAGCTCCTAACCGGTCGCTCCGTCAGAATCTCTAAGATCTGAGCTGTTCAGTTTTCCCCGCAAGGAACCGAGAGAAACGCAAAATGGACCACTGAAGAAATGATATCGAGACATTTATCAGTCGAGGTTTCGTAAAGGAGCTTCATTAGGGAGTAATATATCCTCCGACGATTATCCGGGGTGTGCTCAAGGGTTTTACGATTGAGCGAGTATGGAACGAAAAGGGGAAGAATGACATTACGCTAACTAAGCGTCCGAAGACAATTCAGTTATTTAGATTCGAATTTAATGGATCAATATATTGTCGTGACGTTGAGCCTTGTTTGCCGATATATTATAAATGGCGTATTAATATTTATGATCGTAAAGGTGCGCTATGATGAACGCGTATCGGCAGGTGTATCACCAATGTACGGTGGCGCGTTGTCTATCTAAAAAAATTGTTTCAAAGTTGTTTTAAAGCAATTCCGAATTGTTCACAACCGTAAACTGTTCTTCCTTAGTTTGCAATTTTGATATGCAGTTGAAGAAACTTCGGCATCGAATACTTAATACAACTAAACGCTTTTTGATAATCCTATCTTCTAAGCAGATATGATTATTTTATAGAATTAAGATTAGCATGTGAACACATGCATTTAGCGGTAAATTGTGATCAATTCTGTGTGAATGTTTCGGAGATACGTTAATGGCACAAGCCTTATTATTGATGGGTGTAACTCCTACATTGGCGTACTGAGCGCTGTTGTTTAATGTCACATTTTAAGAAAAGCCTAATATTTTATTATTACCCATTCTTTAAATGTGAATGTTATGTTCCTAATTAATCATGTTTTTTTTCTACCCATTTAAAAAAATTGATACGATAGCAAAATAATTGTTCATTATACATGTTCTATCGAATTTGAAATTAATAAGCTGTGTAGAAAAATGAAAAACATATATTTACCATTTTTTTCAATTTTTGAAAGCATACATATCGAATGATTCACTGCATTTCAATTTAATACACGGTTAACACAAAAAAATAACATTGAATGGCATGCACAAGTTCTCATAAATGTTCCATAACAAAACAAAAACAACATAGCATTTCCCTAAAGGATGAATATTCATAAAGATTTATCATTCCAGCCTGCATTCCAATTATTTATGCTAGGAATTGAAGAATAGTGAATTTTTTTATTACCGATTTAAATTTAATCATAATTTAACTGAAATTTCTCCAGTTAATTTTCCTCAATATCACCATTTTAAGTACTTCAAATAGAATTGATTTATTGAGCATTTGTTTTTTATTAATTAACTGCAATTTATGTATATAAAATGAAATTGACACAATTTAGTGCTGTTGGTGGTTTTAATTAAAGGCAAGATATCCAATTACTAATTAAAATTACACTCTCTAACAGTTTTAATTTCAGTTTTAATATGATGACTGAAAGAGTTAAGTGAAATTCACCTCTTAAAACTTTACATAAATGTGTGGTCATTGGTTTCATGCATTTTGCTGAAATTAAAATAGCCTTATTTTCATTTATCATTTTGTTTTAAAAATAATTCATAAATGTATTTAAAACAATGCCACATCAATGTTCTTCTGTGGGACATAACAGGTTCATAAAGATTCATTCAGTCTAGTTTTTTTCTATCTTTAATTTAAATGATTAAATTTCTTTTTTCCCCATTTTTTTAAAATCCTGATACACATGATAATCCACTGCCAAAGTTGTCACGGGTGGTGGTTTCTTAATAGGTTTTTAATAAATTTCAGTTTGCAAAGTAGGCTGTTATAATCCTACCATAATTATCTCTTCATTTATTAAGGTTAAAAAGGTGTAATTCCATAAAATTTGATTTGATATTTAACCAGGGATTAGAAAAATCTACTTCTGTTTATTTATATTATAAAATGAAAAGTCTTGCTTTTTTATTTCCTGCTGAATGCAGAACTTATATAACGGCATTTGTTCTTACAATTAGACAAATTTGTTTAAGATCACTTTGTTTGTCACTTAAGTGACCAATGGCTTGGATCATGCAGTACGTTAGGATTTTTGGGAGGTTCGTACGGTGAGATAGCTGTCATTCATCTGATATTTTTACAAAATCAATTTATAATCACAGAAAACTAAATCGGTGGTAATTTAAGATTAAAATGTCCAAATGTTTCCCACTGGAGGAAAAAAGACTTTTCCAAATGATCTTCAATAGGACCAATAACTGTAAATTCGTAACTTGTTTGATAATTAAGAAAATGGGGTTAATTTGACAGCTGCAAAATAAGATAAGTAATTTATCCCTTTGTGAGCAATCATATAAATGCTTTGCTCTTTTTATTATTAATGTTCATACCCCATGGTCATCACTTATTAATGTGTGAACTAAAGGATTACCTAAATAATTAAACAGTCATTACTTTATACTTTCATAAGGCCAAATTAATTTCTTTAAAAAATAGTTTCTTTAATCACTTTTAAAGGTTATAATGTGGAAATTTTCAAAACATAATAAACTTTCTATGCCATTAAAGTTTAAATTTTATTATTTTTGCTTAAATTTGTGTGTAATTATATTTGTGTGTATTAATAATTTTCTCAGGTTGTTCTGATTGGTTATAAAAATATCTTAGATTAATTTAAGCCACACTAAATTCGACTTCTTCAAGTCAGATATTTATTTATTTGAAAACTAACATGCCAGAAGTAAATAATCTTTATTGGTTGAACTTTGACCACCTTTAATGAATGATTTTTTTTAAGTGCTGCAGGGAAAATTTACAAGAATTTAATTCAATTCACAATAGTTTTGCAGGGATAAGTTTGAAATGTCACTATTGATTTGAATTGTCCATTTTATATGCATCTGACAGTGAACTCTAGAATGGCTTTGCTAAGTGATAGAGCAATCCTGACTTGTAATTGAAGTTTTGAAATTTCAGAAAATAAGCTCATGTTGTTGCAATTGGCATTTAGGTACCAGCATTTTCTTATTAACTGAGCTATGAACTGAATTTGTGCAATTGCAAATGTTAAAGTTGTATATGCTCATTAAAATTTATTCAAGTTCATTCTCATCAAAGAAATGAGGATGGAATTCAAATTTCACTATTTTTATTACATGAGATTAGTCCAACATGGTATATTTTCTCCTTGCTGAAGAAAAACATTATTTAAAAGATAAAGTATGGTTCTTTTTGGGTGAATTTGCCACAAACATTGATGTAATATTCAAATCCCCACCTGGGAACTTCTCTGGAGTGGTTCGTGATTCACTAAGAGTGATGTATGTTTTGAGCTAATCCAATGGATAGACTGCTTTGAATTAAAGCAGACATGAAACACATTATGATGAACTGGATCTATGAGGCATTTTTCATCCTCCTACTCAAGTATGCAGTGGAGGCTAAATGTAGCATTTCACTGTCTTCAGTTATATAGTAGTTAGAGTTACAGTTTTCCAATGCAATGAACTTGGAATCACAAGAGAATTGCTTGCCTCTCAGACCTTCCCCACGTTTGGATAAGTTTTTCTCCAGGCCACAGCATAGCACAAAGATGTCTCTGCATTAAATAGCCTTGAAATAGAACCATGGCAAAATGTGATGAACATTAATTTGATTTCCTTACCCAAATTTGACCCTGATAATAAAAAGTTAATAATTATTCTTGTTTTGGCTGCTACACCCACATTTTATGGGAAAAAATAAAGCATGGTGGTATAATATCTTTTAAAACACAGAGGATGGGTGTGCAAGATAGGTATTACCGTATTTGACAGCATATAAGACGCACCTTTTTTCCTAAATTATGTCTCAAAAA
>LYUA01000026.1:754533-775888 GCA_002093875.1 Calopteryx splendens | reverse complement strand
GTGAGTGGCCTACAAAATGAGGGTGCGTCTTATATGCCGTCAAATACGGTAAGTACTAGTTCAAGTTGATCTGTGCACAGAAAGTATCAGAGGTCAAGTCATTCCTCATACAAGACATCCGTTAAAATAATTAAAATTGCTATTTAACATTAAATTTTTCACAACACACTACTCTGGTGGAATTTGGAATGCTAGTCTGTTTTTTTTGATAAAGTGTCAATGATCATGCTTGTAACAAAAGCATTAAATGGCACTCAGAGATTCTAAAATGGCATAAGATATAATTTCTTAACTCAAAACTGTGATTAAAATCTTATGACCAATAGGCCTATCCATTATGTGCTTGCGAGTTCAATGGGGAGTGTAAAGGTGTCTTTGTGTAAGACAATCATTGTTATTGCCATGAATGTTTACTGATCATAAAACTTGTTGCCTTACTTTCTTGAACAATGTATGAAAGGCTACTGGACAAAATTTATTATCCTAAAATTATCAGTTGACAAATGCAGTCACTTTGTCAATTCGGCATGGTTTCCCTCCCTAAATAATAAAAGCATGCATCAATTTTTGCACTTCTTGGCTGTAAGATTTGGATAAATTGCATCATACCTTCATTCAAAAAGTTATTAAAAAATATAGCATCCGTTAAATATTCCAGTCATGTTTGATCTCATTGTATTATTTTTGGATAATTCACATTTTTTTACCTAAAGAGAAAGAGCAATTACTTACCTATATGATTTTTTTAACCCCAAAGAAGGTATTATTCAAAATGGCATCATAAATAACGAAGATATTGGTTTCCTATTGTAGATAAAATTTATGGGAAAACATTTTTTTAAGAGAATTCAAAGAAGTACAACTATGCTTAACAAGTTTGAAATAGATTTTTTTATTTCTCTTAGCCATATTTAGTAAAAATCCTACACCATGTTGCCACTATAATTGATCATTAAATGCAACTTAGACCTTATTGGTATCACCCCCACTAATCACAGCTTGTTTTAGACAATTTACTCATTATATATATTACACATATATTATTAAACTTGTTTTGAAAGTTGCTTCCAAAACACTCATGAAGTATACCTTATTATAGCATCACAACCTGCAGCATTTTGGATATAAGCTTTCAAAGTGGTTTGTTGGTTCTAAGGTAGCTTTTGAAGTTTGTTGAATATGGAGGATCTCTTGACACTAAAATTACTCCTTTCTTGGAGTGAGCATCTTAAGAAGCAAAGCCATTCCTCCTGAATATACTGATAGTAGCATGGGAGAAACATTGAGTTATAAAATGGAACAGCTTACAGAAAACCTTGACTGCCATTTATTATGTTTCACATTCACTTCGAAGGAATATAAAATAAATGAAACAATTTTTTCAAATAAATTCCTTAGACACTTGAAAGGGTTTTTTTGTATTGTCATTAACTGATTTTGTGAAAGTCTATAAAAGAATATTCCATCATCCCAATCTAGATAGAATCAGTTTTTCTGCTATATATGCTGGTTAGCAGTGAATATTTTACATGTATTCTGAGCTTCCTAGAATAAGTATACCACTTACTACAGTACCTATGTATTTCAACACAATGGTATAAATTTTAGCTATAATTAGTTTTCGAGCCCTACTTTGCAATTGAACTTATTCTAAAAACACAAAAAATATACCTGAAGTTCCTATTCACCGTTCTTCATCCTTTTTTAGTGCAGAATGTGATCACTCTCACTATGGAAATTCTTTTAAGATAATTTTGACTTGAAAGGCTTCAAATAAAATTTTCTTCAGGAATTTATCGCTTTAAAAAATTGTCCCCTCAGAAGTTATGAAATATTTTTACACACCTTGAGCAAACATCTGTCAGGGTTTTCATAATTTTATTTTTCATACTAGGAAGAATAATGTGTTATGTAGCTGTTTGCTAGAATCCAAAATTTTTATGCACCACCCTTTGTCTATTAACTGGAACAAATATATGTTGAGGCTAATGTAATATGTAACATAAGCCTTCTCTATGCTGAAATAATTATCTCAAAAATGTTTAAATTAGACATATGTGACACATTTCCTTACTCATTTTGGTAATCCCTATGGTAATTCCCAAATCAACCTGAAAATCTTTCTGTTTTGGTATTTCTCAGCTTGATGTCCAAAATTAAAAAAAATCTTATGTTTATTATGCATCCTAAATGAATTATCGTTCACATATTTTTCATTTAGAGTAAACTAATGAATACCAACTGAAAATTTACCATTTACTAATTCCTTACAAAGTATCAATGTACATAGTATGTTAATTCCTTTCAGGTGCCATTTCCTGTCATCACAAATGATCTTTTCAGCACATTATTTGTGTTTCAAAAATGCATTGTGAAATTATATTTTTACAATGATTAAATCTCCATGTTCACATGAGTTTGAAATACATTTTTGAATCCATAAAACTTAAAAAGTCAATATGGTGTAAACATTAATTATAAAGTGAAAATTGGTGTAATGAATCTGCTACAAAAATAGGAGTTTATTTTTTTATGATAGTACACCTTTTCAGTCCTTACTCAAATACATTTTGTATTATGACTACAGTTAGTTCTTCTTTTCAAAGAAATTAGCCCCCAGGGTGGAAAATTTTGGGTAAGATATCTTGAAAAGTTGATTCTGTTTATCTTTTTTTAATTTTTAAATAGGTACCTCTTCTGATTCAATTTAATTTGCGTATATTTATATCTCTATTGGCATTTTATATTTTTCCCATTTGACTTTAATAGAGTCACTTCCATCAGTATTGACATACTGTTTGTTCCAAGCCTGGTCTTAAGTTTATGTATATATATTAACCATATCCCTCACAATCTTGTTATACAATTTAGCACACTCTTCAAGAAAATGCATAGTCTGTAATAATAATTTAGAAAATACTCTCTTGCTTCTGTTAATATCATTTATGACATCCTCAAAGTACACAATGAAGGGGATCATGGTATCATACAATTAGTTTAGTTGGGATGAGGAAAAATTGTACCCAAACCACCACTACCATTTGGTTTGAAATTATATTTCCAAAAATATGTGAATTGAAATCATGCGGAATTGGGAACTTATCCAAATGAATATTTCTGCGTTAACCCTTTGAGTGCTAACGTTGCTCACACCAATTTTCTGACCTGCACTGACCAATTTTCCAAAAAGTTAGTGTCCTTCACAGCAATAGTTTTTTTTATGGCTAAAAACATTAATAATTATGGAATTATTCATCTTTTATGCTTTATTCTGCTTTTTTGTACATCAGATTACATTTAGGGAAAATTTTTCTTGTATTGAATTAATTTTATTTCTATGAATTGTAGTATTTTATAGTAATTTGTTGTTAACTCTGGATTTCTCACTAAAATAGCCAGAAAAGTTTTTGCACAAATGTTGATGACTACACATGGGACTCAAAAGGTTAACAACTCAGAAATTAATTTAGTGATAGTCACATATGCTGGAAATAAAATGTTGCATAAAACTGTTATAGGTGAATATTAAGTTTTTCATTAGTATTTTCCAAAACAGGTGTGAATAAATATGGCTTTCATCCCCAAGTAACTAAGTCTTCCATTAAAATAGTTTTGGCACATTAATATTGGTGTTAGATGGGCTGACTAGTCCATCATACCACTGATAGGCATAATCACTTGTGGGGATTCACAATTGGGCAATTCTTCAAAGATGAGATACATTTGAAAAATCCACATTCACATTCTTTATGCCACAATTTTAAACCTAATAGCCAACCAAGGCAACATCTTCTCACTATCAGCACTCCATTATTTTTAATTTTACACTTATTTTTATATCTTCCCTTGATAGGACCAGAGGTCAAATTGAACCTATTTGCAGAAAAGATTGAATTCATTACACTAGGAAACTAAATGGTATTTCAGCTTCCATGCAGAAATGTTTTCTAAAAATGCCAATCCTTTGCATAACCTTGTTGGCCCACTCAAGAATGCACTCTGCATTCATACAGACTAAGTTAAGCTCTGGATGTTTGGCTACCACATACCAGCTATGGATTTTTGAGGACATTTTCAAAATGAAAAGTGAGTAGCCATTGAATATAGTACCAAGAGGAAGTGTATTCTTCTGGTGCTCATGAATGCTCAACTCCCATTAGGTTAAAATATTCAGCCTCCTTTTTTTTCTTCTTGAATTTCCACATCACCGAATATTTAGATTTTCCAGAGTTTCAATTATTAATCAGAATCTTTCTTTACAGCAGTGGATCTCATTAATTATTATTATATGTATAGCAGCAATACACTATTCCCCACTTACATCAAAGAAGTTTTTTTGTTGGTGAAAATTTGATTACATTAATTACTGTCAGGGGAGCCTCTGCTTTACAGCGAGTGGTTGGTACTGACACTTTCAACTAAAAATAGCAAACAGTAATCTATAATATCTATAAAGTATTGCCTATGATATGATGCTCCAGTATTTTTATATGTGATACAAAGTCTATCACTGAACATGTTTCATAACTTCCAAAACACTTTTTCACTGCACAAAATATTTCATAACACATTTGCTTCCTGAGTAAACTTGGAACTTACTCCATCAAAATCCCTATTTCACAAAATATGTTAGCTATTCAAAATTTTCTAGTTAGTGATTATCAAAATTTGCTGTAGCCCTATGAGTATTAATGCTTTTTACTCAAATCTTTAAGCAGCACTTAGTTGTAATCTTTAAACAGAGGAATTGTGATAGGTCTATCACATATTTAAAACATTGAGGAAATGCAGTAACGATGAAAGGACCATTATTAACGTGAATATTTTTTTATACACATTTGAGCAATCCACTCATTTTATTGTGCTTCACATAGAGCACTCCAAAATTGATTATATTAATTGCAGGATTTCCTATATGTTTATGTTATTAATTAAATTTCTACAAACCATCATTTGGGAAAAAATTGTAGTTTTATTTATAATGCATAATTCACTTACTGTGGACAGAGTGAGTATAGATTATTCATTAAGATATACTCTTGGAAAATTATGTGTTATTACACAAAATTAGAAGGAAAAATTCTTGCCGGAACATCTAAGACTAAATTTTTCTAATCAAGAACTTTTGTATCGACTACCGAATAAATTTATTTCTAATGGTTCAGGGTAGCAGATATGTATGTACCTTTTAAAAGACTGAAAATATATTCTGAAATATATTTTTAGCATGAGTGATAATTTTCTTTTTCACTATTCAGTTCATTTGCAAAGTTTTAAAAATCAAAGGTGATTCTATAAGATGCCATATTCTTATTTGTTGAAATAAAAAATTAAGAATTGTCAAGCATATAATTTGGGTTAGTGAACTTTAAGCATTGGCATTATGTAAATTTCAGATAATTTTATTTGCCTATTAGCAACCTCTTTTTATAATAATAAAATTATTATCATTATTGATCAAAGACTGGGAGATATTAACTGCAGTTTAACACTTACATAACTGCAAACCATAAGCATGCCTATGGCTTGCAGCTGTAGGTTCCCAGTGGCTTAGACTGGGGAAGGACTTAGGCTGTTGCCCTGCGTTTCAAAATTTGACTCCAACAACAATAGGTGACTAAGTTGAGTAGGTACTGCTGTAATTTTATGCAAAGTGAAATTTTCATTTGTCTGAAAACTACAAAAAAATGAAGTACCAATTAGCCAATTATAAATATATCATTAAACATTTTGAATGGGAGAAGTAAATCCTTCAGATACAGTGTAATTGAGGCAAAGTCAGCATTGGCCGCACCCCCTCACATCCTGAAATTATTTTCTGGCTATGCCACTGTAGGTGACTATTTCAAAGTCAAGGCAGCTAATTTAAAAATATTACCAACAGTATTATGAATACATAATAAATAAAGAAAAAAGTCTTCTGTTCTCTGTAGGATGTCAAAACACTCATTTCGAAGTAGGTATCTTACAAATTCAAATCATGGCATTATTACCAATCTATTATCCAATTATCCGTCAGATCTTTTTATTATATGTTCCTCAAGAAGAAGCAATAATTGGAAATCGAATTGTGTGTAATGATTCAGCTCTCCTAAAAGGTAACTTAATGGCATTTTCATTTTATTATGCATACAAATTCTTCCCATTATAAGGCACACCTCTAAAGAAGGAACTTACTGATGGGACTCTTGAAAGTCTTTAATCATTTTTATAAGTATCTACGTAAATATGTGTGCTTGGTTAATGTAAAAAAGGAACGATAAAAATGCCTTTGGATACATAGTTTCCTGTTAAGAGTTGGCACTGATTATAGAAGCCTGCAATCTGAATTCATCCATCTACTAACTTTGAAATACAATGAATATGTTTTCAGGATTGATGGTATTGACGGATAGGATGTTACTTGCATTTGAATGTAGGCCAATAAACTGTTTTCATTACAAGCAAGAGCCTATAAACACTCACTACTTAAAATAAATTCAATAATTCTTCAATGTTTGCCTTACCCAGGACAAAAAACTAAAGGGTCTCATAAAATAAAAAAGTACTTATATTTGAGTGATTTTTACCTGAACTTAAAAACTAATAGTCTTAGGGTGTATTAAAAATGACTTGCCACGTACAATCTCAGCCCTAAATTTCATGGCTTCAAATTAAAACACGAAGCTGGTTAAGAATTCAAGATCTCAATTTAATTTTATGGTTTTAAGATTTCTGGTCCCATATCAAGGAAGATTCCCTACTGAAGTGAATGAGCATGGTGAGCAAACCCCACATACTTCAAACACTCAGGTTCACTTTACTAGATAGACTGATTTTCTTTGCCTAAAAATACACTTTCACAAAGTTTACAATGAGCATTTGAAAATGCTAATTTTTTATCACTCTCAAAAAAGGTTAACTTTAAATGCAAAATGTAAACTCGAATCCATGATCACAAAAACTAAAAGTGCTAATGCAGTGAAAGCCCAGCATACCAACATGAATGGGGGCCAACTGCAATCTGAGATAACACAATGCTAGAAGTTCAAAACATATGCTGAAAACATTTATGCATTGCTAATATCTGTTTTGGCAGATTGAATGTTTTTTCTCCCTACAGCTTTAAGGTATGTTTTAAGAAATTATTATAATGGTTGTCTTAATATCTTCATGAGATCACAATTTAATATTTTGGGTAGGTACCTAAATATTCAAGAAAACTGATTTTTTATGAAGGCTTTTAAGCTTAAATCATTTAAGTTTCAGAGTTTTAAATTAAATTAATGCTGCCATTCACCCATAAAATCGTAAACTCATGATGGTCATAGGTATTTTGGACTCATACTCATCAAAAATTTAAAAATTATGCCAAAGTTGAATGTATAATCAAACCAGATGATACAAAGTGGTCATAATCTATATAATTCCACCATTAAACATGTTACATCTGCAGATGTGCTAGCATAAGGAATGCCAGTTTACTGGAATTATACTATGATATTATATATTGCATCTCTCCCCCTACACCAAAGCAATTCTATGATCCCTGTACTGAATAGCTTTAAAGACAGTTGTGCAAATTTCAGAATTGATCCCCCTTTGACCCTTTTGCTGTGCATTTCAAAATGAAATTCTGTTTATAGTGTAACTTTTCCTCTAAAGGTTTAAATTATTATTTTTCAAAAAATTATTTTTCATTGAATTTTGGTAATATCTGAGCTGTTGTCATAGGCTATCAAATATACAACATTCACAGAACATGATATAAAATGTTTTTGCATAAATGCGATCTTCACAGTGAAAGGGTTGATGTCACCTTTTCTTTTCTACCTAAGCCAACAAATAATTGAATTTATATTGCTGTCACATTTTTGATGAAATCAATCATTCCGTCGAGTAAAAAAATGCTTATAAAATGTTTAATAGGATATGACCCCATTTGCTGACATCCAAAGCTGTTTTCTGATAACTTCTGCATACTCAACTCATAATTATTCACTAAAAATATAAAATTCTTGTTGTAACTTACACAAGTTATATCATTTAAATAATTGATCTATATCTACTTAGTAACATTTTACAACTATACTTTTATATATTATAGTTAAATGACTGATTTGATAGACCTGTTTTAGATTCACCATTTTAATGTTGAATTCACCTCTCTTCATGATATTAAGAAGAGTACATTATTTCAAGCCTATGAGACTGTAAATATTTATATTTTGCTACAGGTTTTATATATCTCTCACATCTTGAAAGGCTATGAAATGCTTGCTGGCCTTAAATTTCACGTGTGTTGTAATATCATGCTAAATGTATTGATAGTTTTCTCCATCTAAATATTTATTTAAAATGCCTTATTAATATGGACTGTCTATAGTGTTTAACTGATCATGTCATCATGTGATTATTCAGGAATAAATACTTTCAATAAAGTTTTGCCATTTTTTTCCTTTGAAAATTAAGGCTCATAATCACTTAAGGAAATTCAATTCTGGTCTTGTCAATTGTTCATGAAATTTTAAATGTGAATACAAATCGAGTGAGGAAATAAACAAGGTATATTTAACATTGAGGATTATTTTGCAGGTTTTCCACAAAAATTGGTAATACTCTTTGTCTCACTTCTTTAGATGCTTAATGGCCCACTGAATTGCAGTTATTTAATTGCTGAGGCTCATAATTTTCTCTTGGGGTAGTATTGGAAATATATACTATACATATCACAAGATCATTTTTCTTTGAAATTATCTCTTATATGTGCCATTTTCATTTATTACACATTCATGAGCATTCATACCCTGTCATCTAAATAACAACCATTTAATGCAATTGTTTAATTTTAAGAGCTTTGCCACATAGGGATATTGACCTTTATGATACATATGTAAATATACTTTTATTGCATACTGCACATGCCTATAATATATAACCATTTACCTACTATATAAATGTACATTTGCATACTTAATTCTTACCATAATCTTCATATTTATAATAGAGTAGATATTTTCCAACTTATAAATTTTTATTTGTTTTTTTCAGTGTCGATTGCTAATACATGATCAGTAGCATATTGCATATATGGGATTCAATATATGTATAGGTGTTTATATATTTATTTTACTTGAGAAAACACTCAGCAAAGCTAATTATAAGTTTGCATTTATGTTACAAGGCAAAAATGGGAAACAAAGAAGCATTTAAAAGATCTTTTGTAAAGTATTTCAAAGAAAATTTCAAAAGACATGCTGTCTCTCTTGGTGTATGAGGCTGAGGAAGGCAGTTAGGTCAATGATGCATTTGCTAAATATCATGCTTCGGCCCTTTTAAATGTGTCTATGTATTTTTGCCATGTGCCAATGAGTTTCAATATGTATATACATATATATATATATATAGTCTTCAAACAGATGGGACAAACAAGAGTTATTGATTTGCGAATATGATACTCGATTACCTGAAGTTTGCAGACACTATTTTTAGAACTGATGTAGGATTTATGAATGAGGCTGTGCCATGAGTATTTCCTATGCTGACAGTTAGGAAAAACAATTGTTTAATTGTTCAATGGAATATTGCATAAAATTTTTCTAACTTTTGTATTTCCAAAATCAATAAAGCTTCGTGACCCCTCTTTGTATTTTCTGTGCCTTTTTTTAAATCTATGCATGACTTAGGCTCTTTTTGGCTTACATGGACTCCTGAATCATATGTTTAAGTACTGTAACTTACTACCTTCCCTCATTTTTATTATTGCAGTTCAGTGATATTCTTCTTCATCTTACCAAATATTACTTCACATCCAAATAAAATTACAGAAAAAGGAGTTGCCGACTTAAACAAAGGTCTATCAAACCATAAAGAGTCAAAACTTTTATTGGTTGTTGGTGTAGTTGATTATGTAGCTGTTTCATCCCTATTAGTATGCAATAAAACTCTAATATAATTTCTTCCTTAGCAGACCCACATAAAAATTGGAAAATGTATTATGAACACCATTTTGTTGAAATTCTTGCAGTAGGTATTTTCTTCAATATATAATGGTTAATTCAATATGCTGTAATTTACCTTTTGTGCAATGAATTGTTTACACATTTATTTGATCGTTATTAGTAGTTATTGGTACTGATAGATATTAAAGTATTTTTCAGATAACCTAATTTCAGTCATTTCATTCCTTCAGCCAATACCTTTCTTACTCTAATTTATTTTTATATAGTCTGCATGATGAAGTTCCATGAGCAAAGCATATGAAAAATCATAAAATTTTCCATTAGACTTGTTCTTTTTGTGTTTAGAAGTACCCATGCCACACTAATCTTATGTTTTCTTAAGAACCCACCCGTAGTCTAAAACAATGTATGCATTAGTTAAAATGAAACTTGGACTTGTGTTCCTTTGTGATTCAGGAATATTATACATATGTGAGACCCTCTTTAAGGAGTGAAATTTCATTAAAATTTTCCAGTTAAAATCATTAAATGTTCATATATTCTCTGACAAAAAGCAAAGAAAGGAGGTTTATGCCACATTAGTAAACTCACTCACTCAATTGTGAAATAACATAACAGGATTATAAATAGATAGCCAACTGCTAGCTACTTCTTCATATTAAATCTCAATGGTGAATTTGCAGAATACTGTCCAGAATTACTTATAATTATTTTGTGCATGACAGTACCATAGTCAAAAACCAAGTAGCTGCATTAAGATGGGGTTTTTCTATATGTGAATTACCTGACCTGCCTAAATTCTATGATATCATGTTAACATAAAATACCAGCCAGAAATGATTTATTTGTCTCATAGCAAGTTAATAGTTTTGATACCTATCACTATGCATAGTTTACTGCCTATAACTACCTACTTATTTGGGGCATGAGGTCCCAGTCAATCAGTGATCAGCTTTATTGGTGACTAAAAGATCTGATTGGATATTGGTAACACCCTCTATATTGGCATGTTCTTTTAAGAGAAATTTAAGAATGAAAAAATCCATTGCCTAAATTCCTTATTATAAATGTCAATGAGATAAATAAATGAGTCCATATGTTCTCAATCCTAGTTACCCAAGAAAATTACAATTTTATCACTCTTTGGAGAATTAAGAAGAAAATTGTGCATGAGCAATAATGATGTCATTTATTAAAATAATCAGAAAATTATTTTTCCAGCTGCATTTACATATTTTTTTGGTCAAAAATGTTACATATTTTTGGAAATCAAATATGGGCTATTAATACCCTGATACTTTTTTTATTTAAATCATAGTTGGAGTATCATGTTCATACCAAGAGCAGATTACCAAGAGGCTAGGGTGTAAGTAGGGTGTTCAAAACAAGCTGAAATTAAAAGAAATGTAATGTCCCATGCTTTGTGCACCAGTGGTGAATAAACATTCACCATTAAAATTTTTGTTCTCCTGTACACTCTATTCCTCCCTCCCCCCCTGGATTGTCAGATCACCTGAAAAGCTGACATGTATAAACATGTAAATTAAAGTTCTCAATATACAGTATTTGTAGCCAAGATGTAAACACATTTGTTAATTGTTGTCATTGACTCCCAATAGCCATTCAGTATACCTCAGTGCCTAATACGGTCTATAAACTCCCACCTTTTTTGGTTAAGGCTTTATTGGCACTCCTTGAGGAACCCTTATATCCATGTTAAGAACTCAGCAATGCCCTACTTTTATAGAACTAACTTCTTGATTTATTGGTAAAGCATCGAACTTCTTGTGATCTTCATCACAAGTCATAGTTGCACTTAGTTCTAAGATGAAATTGACACTTTTCTTAGCAGTGTCATTGGCAACTTTTAGGAGTGAAATGTCTCCCCTCTTTTATAAGATCTGTTGTCTTGTCACATCTACCAATTGAGGCTGATTACTATATTAGAATATGTTTCCAGTAGTTGGTGAGCTCCAAAACACTCTTTAGGGCAATTGTAATTTTTCTCAAAAATTAGGAGGAATTTTTCATCCTTCCCGGCACCAAAGTAATGATGGGACCTCATTCTTAAAAAAACTACAATTTTTTTGGACACCCTAGGTGAAGATGAAGTCTTCTAGATATAAGGTGCAGTGTGCACATACCTATGTGACACAATGATAACAGAATTAGGCCAAAATATGCCATTCCATTTATTTCACCTGTATTTCTCATGGTATTCTTGTTAGTTCTCACTGTACCAAGTCTTAATACTCTCCCAGCTTTGAGATGCTACTGTGATGGTTCCCTTTTAGTAATGGAATGTTAATTTAATTCTAAAATTTATATTTCAACAGCATTTCTTGACAGAATACAACATAATTTTTAATGAGGAATTATAAATTAGGGTAATATATTAATGAAAATTAGGAACTCATCATTGACCACGCCAAGTGTTTAACAGACCAGTGAAAGTGTTCATATTTGATACATTTTCATAGCCAAGGTTACCTGTTTTATAATAAGGTAGGATATTAGAGTATATTTTGCAAATAGCTGCTTTTTGCAATTTTTCTGCAAATGCTGTTAAGTTTCTTTTTTAACATTCATAATTAATACTATAATAGTGCCTTGAAAGATGATTTCCTGTTTTTTTTATAAAAAGCTTATTATTTTACTTTAGCTTGAATTTTTTTCACTCTCATGACCATGTACATCAAATCAACCATGCACATAGACAGAAAGTCAGTTTAGAGTTTTATTAGTTGGTACACATTGTAATTTCTGTAATCATAATACCTTACTTTTTTTCTTTGTAGCACTCAGAACTTACACCCCATTATGTATGCATTAGGTGTTGCAATATTAATTGGCTGTGCCTATCCAGACTCCCTTTGCTAAGGAAGGAATACCTATGTATATTTTAAGGTGGATCAAAAAAAATATTTTCAATGCATGCAATTCTCACCGATTGCTAGTGTTTCAGAATATATACTATCAGGAGCAGATTTTATTGATTACAGTTAATATCTTTGCACCCTAAAAGAGACATGAAATTTATTTTTGGAGATTTTTATTTTTTTTTAGACTCACCTCCCATATATTTTCCCACCTAAACTACATATGCTTAAGAATATTGATGTGAGTTGGCAATAAAACCTCTTTCAACAACATTGGAAAGTTCACATGATTCCTAGTTTTAACCAACTTATTCCTTTGCTTACCCATGAATTGTAAAAGTAATGATAGATGTCAACTACTACCTACTCTATGATTGTAGGGGAGGGGTAATTTTAAATCTAAATGATAGCAAGAAAATGATACTATGATACTATTTATCAAAGAATAAGAAAACAAAAAGAATGAACAAGGTATAGTTGCACAATTTCTGTTATTAACTCAGTAAAAAAAATGAAAATAGGTTATTAGAGATATTTTGTAGCAGTATATCAGAGAAATTTTATATGGGTGTATATTTTCATCAGAGATATATTCACAGCAGCCTAATACAATATCCTTTAAGTTAAATATCACTTTATTTTTGTATATTTTATATTTTTAAATTTATGTCTTATCTTATGAACTGCCTACCTACTACAGATGTCAGTTCGGATAATGAATACTAATAAATGTACAGTTACAGAAAATCAATAACCTTCAACAGATACCATATTGTTTCATAAATGTATTGTGAAATAAAAGGTAATATTTTCCACCAATATAAATTTCTTCCAGTGAAAATACTTGTTTTTGATCCACTGTAATATACATTTTTATCTATCCTGTATAGAGAAGAACATATTGCCAATCTATATTCTGTAATGTGTAAAGAGTTAATAAGACATCAGCTGTGGTATACTTCCAGAACATACTAGTATACCTTACAGGTACCTATTTCTAAGATGTTATTGCTATTAAAATGATATCCACGTACAACACATGTATGAAGGTTCCTTGTGTACATTTTTGTATTGGTCAAGAGTATGTGAAAATGGCAAGCACAAAATAAAATCTGCTTTTTATGCTTCAGCTATTTTTCTACATGTTAATTTCATATGTTTAAATCAAATGCAACTTTTAACAAATATATTTCACTTAATTTCTGCTTTTCACAAAATTTACTAATTAGCTCATAATTTTTTTATGAATTTAAGATAAAAATTAAAGTATTAGAGATTGGTAGGTGGTGGACACCTACTTAATATGTGCCAACATGGTGAATTTTTTCCAAAAATTCAAATTTCATTCTATCAGGCTATCAGAAATTTTAAATCATAAGCCTCGGGCCTTCAGTCATTATTATAACTTGAAAAATACATCTTAATACTGATATAAATATCATAAAAAACTATTCAAGAATTTAATGATTTTATTTGAGAACTTTAAAAAAAATTACTGTGATGATGCTTATACTTGCTTGGCACTAAGCTAAAGGCTGTTGTGAATTTTCTAGGTTTCACCATGATTGGGGCAATGCCAGCAGTAGCTGTGCGCCATGAGCGGAGAAAGAGGAAGCCTCGTCCTAATCATCTCTACTTTGTCACCGGAAAGCAAATGCCTAGTTCCAAGGGTTCAACACCATGCCAAAGCCAGGCTGGGAGTCCTGCCAGTCCTTCTATGCTTGCTCAAGCACAGGGCCATCGCCAAAGCCATGCTGATGCACCTTCATCTATTCTCCAGCCACCTCCTGAATTTTATGTCTGTGGTCGTGTTTCGGTCTTGCATGTTGTCGTGGTATCATTACTTCTTGGCACTATATTCCTTGTGGTAGGACTGGTGCAACTGAAACCAGGGGCTGATGCTTCGAGACATCGACTTTATTTCCTTGCTGCAGGAACTCTCCTTCTTTCCCTCGGCATGATTCTCATTTTCATTCGTTGCTGCTGTTGCCAGAACAGCATTCCACAGCATCACCGAGGGGGTCAGAGACTTCAGAAAGAGGAATCTGCTATCTCAGCCATAGGTCCCATAGGGAATGATGAAAATCCTTCGCGTACTGTGTCGTCATCCAATGGAAATCACATGGCATCGAAAAAAGTGGCAGTTATTGATGAAATTGAAGTCCCAGCTATGCCTAAAAAAGTTGATTCATCTGATGCTTGTCAAAGTTTAAGCATTGATTTAGGGGTGCCCATGCATAGCTCCCATGACACCCTTCAGTCTGTTAAATCACCATCTGAGCATGATGCCCTTATCAAAAAAAGTAACTCAAACTTAGAAGCTAATTCTCTCACCTAGATTCTTGAAAGGAAAAGTCATGGTGATGCTCTGAATTTTATTTGCCAATGTACACTCCTTAAATAGGCTTAAGCATGGCACATAATGCTATGCTTCACAGTCAAATGAGGGTAAGTACTTTGATTAAATGTCGAGTGACTTTTAAAAGACAATGTAACAACAAATAACTTATGAAATATTTTTGACATATTAAGATTTGTATTTACATATACAAAACTGCTTTAAACACAAAATAAATGCAGTGCTTATCATCAAAATGTATGTATGATGGTTTCTAACTATAACATTGACTTGATTGTGTAGGAAGAAAAGTGGCATATTGCAGGATATAATGCATACTGAAAACTAAAATGAAAGGTGTTAAATGTGTCTATAAGAAAAGAGTAAGTTAAGGAATTGTTTAAGTTCCACTGAATTACTAATATGTACTGAGGATCTTAAACACAAAACATTTGCAAGAAAAATCTTATCTTCTACATCTTAGGTAAGTTATTTTTTTATAATCACAACAAAGTGAATTCCTTAACATTCCCCTGTAAAGTGTATGAACAATTTATTTCTTAATTTTAAAAAATCATGTTTCCAAAGTTTTAATATGTTTACTTTTTACCAATGAAACTGAAAAAGATTTACAAGTCAAAATAGTTATGGGAAAACATATACACATACAGTTACATATTATGAAACATGTTTGTCATTCTCTAAAAAAGATTGCTTCCTTTATGTTTATTCCATTATGTACATAGCATAAAAGGACCAAAAGTACTAGGCTTAGAGTATATTTCATTGTATTGAAAAATGCATATTTCTAAATACATAATATAACCAATAATGTTTAATCCAGTGATTTTATATGTTAAAGGCATTTGTCAAAATATAGGTAAAAAAACTTTTTTATGACAAATCTTTTATATATTATTGAAAAGTTTCTCAGACACAAGTATTTAGTTCATTGAAAGATTTGAAGCTGTTCAGAATTGAGAGGACAATATACAATTAAAGGTAATTAAGGTTGAAATATAAATATTAATTTTTCTCAGACAAATGTGTAATACCATTATGTATTACTGATTTTGTAACCGTGGTGTGAAAATATGAATGCATGCAAACTATTAAACTGGAACAATGAAACTCAAAATACTTGTTTATCTCTGAATCAAAATATATATAACAGAAACTATAAAATAACCTCAAGTTTTTTTTTACATGGAAGCCCATACTTCATGACTAAATGTATATGCATAAAAAGATGAGGAATGCTTATTCAGTGAGTAGAGCACTGGGCTTCTAACCAGAGGACCCAGATTCGATTCTGGGTGGTGCTTCTGAGCACCCTCAGCTTCATCCATACTGTGTGATTTTTTAGTTCCAGATCTTCCTGGGAAACTAAAGGCAGTGCAGGGAAACGAACTGCCCCCATACCCTGATGAATTTCACTTCCCATTGGGCTTAGTATTAGTTTTCTCTACCCTCACCTTTCAAACCACCCTTAGGGTTAATTGCTGTGAATATAAAGTAGTAGCTATTGTAGAGGATGTTGTCCAAAAGGAGAAGAATTTTGAAATGTCATCTTGTGAACTCTGAATTTATTTGATAGGTAGAAAACTTGAGTTTATGGGACATTGGGGAGGCCATGACAGAGTATTTTGATGTTGGAAATCAAATTTGGCCTGAAGTATTAAAGCATGGCCCTATAAACATCTCCTTTAGTGTTCTTGAGCTAATTTGGACCATAATTTCACTCATGTAACTTTTTTGGTCAATAGGTGCCTACTAATGAATTAGATGGTAAGTTCAATGAATATCAACTCAATGAATTTGAATCATTTATCCTTTTCCAGCTATTCTGGTATGAGAGCTTAACTTCTAGGCCATCAAAAAGTGGCACCTGATACCATTTCTTGTTTCCAATGCAACCCTAATTGATGATTTTCCTAACATATTTTGTAACTGCAGCCAAAAATGTGAAAAATATTTTCTCCTTGATGCAAAATGTTAATCATCAGCAACTTGCATTTCATTGAGCCTTGATGACCCCCTTAATGTGTCAACACTAATCTCTATCATGACTTTTACTTCCAATCCCCTTTCCCATGCATCTTAAAATTGTCTTCTTCACCATTCATGTACCTTTTCCAAGGTCATCTTACCTCACAATGGACTGATGGCTATTCAGACATTATTTTCATTATAGGTTAGCTATTGAATCTTTAAATCTCCCCAATTTATCATAGATAGCTTCACAGTTGTTATAGTGTTTCACAGTCGGTGCAGTTAAATTATTTGTAGCAAATGTCTCATTTTTAGTAAGTATTTTAAAATATAATCCCTCCAGATAGCCATAATACTTTATTTCTGGATTTCTAAGCTTGAGTTGCTTGGAATTTTTTCCATATCAGTGATTCAGTTTGTGAACCATTACTAGTTAGTCGGGACATGGTAGTCCAGTGGGCAGAGTGCTGAGCTACCAGAGCACCTGGGTTTGATTTCAGGTGACACCACTCAGCTTCTCCTAAGGTGTGTGATTTTTTGGGTACCAGGTCTCCCTGGGAAACCATAGGCGACACAGGGAAAGGAACTTGCCCCCCTACCATGATGAATGAATTTCATATGCTGTTGGGCTTAGTATTGAGTGAGCTCTGCCCTCACCTACCAAACTGACCTTCTAGTTGATTACTGTGGTTAACCAGTTGGTCATTCAGTCAGAATTGTTATAAATCACATTACCATAAGAAAGACTGCTGATAGAATACCCAACTGCATATTTTTGTGCGAATAAATATCGAAATTTAAATATGCACCTAAATTCAAGGCTATTTCAAAATAAATAAAAAATAATTTTGATTTATTTATTTATTGTGGAAATAGCTTTGCATTTAGGTATTGAGATCTAATTTCTGGATATAAGTGAAGATGTGACTGGGTCCACCATGATATACTCAAAACTGTCATGGTAACATAAGGGATAATTGGTGAAACGAAGTGTGGCAGAAAATAACCGAAAATGAAGAAAGGGTTATTGTGGGTTTGGGTTTTAGAGGTATTAGTGTGGTGTATCCATCAGAAACCTTCCAAAAATTGGTAGATAGTTATTAAAAAATCTGACAAACTCTTGAATGTCTGACTTAAGTGTCAAAATATTTAACCATTCAACCCTGTGAGATAGGAATGGATTATTAATCCAATAAGTAAAAGAGATTTTTAAAATGTTGTTACACACTTGGTTAGAAATCTCTCTGCATGGTTATACTTGTACATTATGATATTAAAAAAAGATCTTTATGCCTAATGCAAATATTTAACCTAGCTACTAGTAAAATTTTAGTTTTATATTATTTCTGAAAAAAATTGGGTAAGAATCAGGGCATCAGAAAGGAATGGGATGTGTGCCAAAAATAAATGTAGTATGCTGCTTGAGAAAAAAGTAGCGGTGTCATAAACTAATTGGAAAGAGGGGGAAGAGTTTTTTTTTCAAACATATTCTACGATTAATAAAAATGAGTGTCCAATATTTAATCCAAGATTGCCAAAGTTTTCAGAGTTAACTCAGGAAGTTCAGCTGGGGTCATGGGGATTAAAATGTAATGCAAAAATTATCAATTATTTCAAAATATATAAAACCCACTTTTAACTCTTTGTGTGCCCAATATCCCTCTCAGTGGCACTGACAACTTTTCCCAGCATCACTCCCAGATACTCTTTTTATAATGACTGTAAACATAAATAGATTAATTCATCTTTTTTGTTTTATTCCCGTTTTTTTGTACCTTGGGAAACATTTTGAGAAAATCTTTTTTCTTATATTGGTCAAATTATTTTATTATTAAAAAAATGTTGTTCTACCCATTTTTTGCTAGCTCTGGATTTCTCATGAAAATTGTTAGGCACTTTTTGCACAAATTTTGACAACTATGCATGGCACTCTAAAGGGTTAAATAATGCATAGTTTTTTTATTCAGGCTGAAGGCATCTTTATTGAATAAAATTAACATTATTATGTTTTAATCAGTATCTCCATTCACTGTTATGAGTGCGGATCCCATAAAATATGTCTGGTTTGCATTATTTTTAAATATCTTTTTATTCATATTGAGATAAAAAACTGGAGACAAAAAATACTGAGGAACCTTGTGCCAATGATAGCGAAAAGAAAACAATTTTTTAAAGTGCTCTGCGCAGTATTCAAATTCAAATCTTTATTGAGAACTTTTTATGCATAAAATCACCTACCTAATTATACCATTACATTTTAGCCTCTTAAAAAGTCATATATCTCATTTACTAACATTTTCAAGGTTTTCTGATTAAAATGTCATTTAGGGTTCCAAGTTCTTAAAGTATGTAATATTGTTGGGAAAAACAGAATGGAAATCTACGATGACTTTTTTTATCATGAATTACTTCAAACAAAATGAATAGTTAAGCATAAGTTTTTATGGAAACATTTTATATTCATAGCCAACCTGGTTTTCCCCCCTAAAAAATGGACACATTGTAAGATCAAAAGACTTGACAGCACATAATTAATTAATGTATTACAGGAGTGCGTAAGAGTAGACTGATGGGATAGGCAACTTATCAAAAACTTATGAAATTGCTGAAACGTCACATGGAGAATCAGGATCAGGTGCTAGGGTAACATGGACTACCATTAAGTGTGGCAGTCCATGTTTCTCCAGGGTGAGAATAGTGGGAAAAGAGGTTATTGGGAGATATTCAAATTAGGCATGAAGGATGGATGCAGGAGATATCTATAGAGTGAAAACTGAATCTTTGAAACTGTGACAGAGGCAAGAATGTTGGGTAATGGGTGAAAAGAATAGCCATGGAATGAAGGGAGGTCAAAGTACATACGTGGAATTGATGAATGGATAATTGCAATGAGGAGCTTTAGGGTGTTTAGTGCCACCCAAAGTACACCACCAAAGAAAGAGGAGGTGGAGAAGGGATTTTAAAAATAAATATAAAATTAGTTCAGTGGGAGAAGCTAGATGGCATTTGAGAGAGAGAAGTTTGCCTGAGAGCAGAGAAAGTGGATGTGAAGTTAAGTACTTGTATCAAGTGTATTGAAAGTCCTCCTTAAGGTTAAGGATTAGGGTTGAATCAAGTATTATTATTTACTGTACACCAGTTTTAAGTGAAAAACTCTAATAACTACTTTATATGTACAATTATTTGTATCACTGATAGTGTGTCAGCCAAATTTGAGAGTATGACTATTCACATAGAATTTATGTGGAATTGATATTTTTAATAGATAAAATGTCAAGTACAGCAGCCATTTATATGTGTGACTTTTCTAAGAAAGAAATAGATGACGTTTCTACCTACATCCCTTGAAATTTTCAGAATAAAATACATACTGATGTACTTGGTCAAAACATTTCTAATGCCATGAAATACAAATATGGCATGAATATACAAAAAATAATATGCACTGATATATTTTTTGATATCATGTGTCCATTAAGACCTCCTGAAAATCCCATTTGCTTTAACAATTCCAAAAAATTGAATGATTGGTGAATGGTTTAGGGCCTATTCTATATACCTATGTTGTGGCTAAGGACAGAAGTGGGTGAAATGTCTAGCCCAAGGGGCACTGGGGTGAGCATGTCTATACATTTATCTTGGTATTTGACCATTCATTGTGTATTGTAGTTATTCTGGGATTTTTTCACCCCCACCCCCCTATCTCAGTGGTTTTAAAATATTTCTGGGTCACCACCTCCATTCCATGATGAGAAACATTAGCCCATTTCTCCCAATTAGCCCAATAGCCCATTTTTCCCAATTGGCCCAATAGCCTCATCCCACCAAATAATCAGAGTAATCAACTATAGAGGTTGGTTTGATAGGTAAAGGTAGAGCTTATATCACCCAGATTGGAATCCAGGCCCTGGTCAGTAGGTTGTTGGTCTCTCCTCTAGGCTGCCAAGTCCACCTTATCCTCACACTATGTCAAAAAAGGGTCCAACCATCACAAGAAGGTATGATCTCTGAAGCCTACTGGAATAATATTAGAGACTCCAATATCGATATTTCAGTCATAATAGGTCACCATCAATGGGGAGATTTTTCATTGCTTATCTAAGAAACATCTTCCTGTTTTTGGTCACCTTTGATGGCCAAAATATTGATACAGGAAAGTTCACAAATTCAGGCCTGATATGGTGGAAGGAATCCATACTGATAAA
>LYUA01000026.1:643812-655708 GCA_002093875.1 Calopteryx splendens | reverse complement strand
TTATCAGGGCCCCTAAATCGACTCGTGGATTGCTTTGATTTGATAATGCAGTCATTTGAAGATACACTGATATCCGATACTATTATTAAAGGAATCCGTAAAAAATTTTAAGAATATAAATCCGACTTAAACTGCAGATTTATCCAAATCATGTAACTTTCAGCATCTAAATAGGCTTTGCAATTTCTTAATGAAATCAATTACAAAGATTTCTAATTTTAAAATTCACAACTTCCATTCTTGGATAATCGAAGCGCGTGGGAAGTAAACACTGATAATCTTTGGAGATTGTCGAACCATTCAAGTGAAAACAGGGAGCGTTCTATACTCAAATACTCTCCATTATTAATATCATTAGCAAAAGGCTTGATTAATAATAATTCTCGCGTGTCTAAGATACTTCAGATTTTAAGAGGATATGTGGTAGAATGATTTATATCCTTACAACTGGCTAGGAAGTAAATATTATATTATCTCTAAAACATAAGTCCAATTGAAAATGCAAATAGTATTTCATCACCTCCATTAAGGGACTCTAAGAGAGAATATACTGAATCTCCTACGCGTCGCTGAGAAAGTTATTAAAAACTTCTATTCTAAATCTTAAAAAGAAAAAAACAGGGAGACCTGGTCAATTTAATTTTTTTTAATTTTTTTTCTAGGATAGTCCAATAGTTAATCCCAGGGGTCAATGCAATGATGGAATAAAACAAGTTTACGTGAGTTCATTCATCAAATTCTGACCCATAGTTTAAAAACGTAGGAAACGAGGTCATGGAGGCGAGTAGGGTCGGTCGACAGAAGGCAAATAAGCCGAAAAGACACTGCTGACGACCGTTAAAGCCGATCTTAGTGAAAGACGTCATTGGGAATTCCCACTTGGGGACCATCAGTAACGGTGAGGATACTTCTCTCACATTAAAAGTCAGTCGTTGGGACAGGGAGAAAGAATGGTGCCGGCACGTGCTTGAAGAAAATTGAAATAGACATTGGCGTGGACTTACTTCGGAAAGAATTTAGGGGAGAAACTGCCAACGTGTTGTGCCACTTTGTATATTCTAATATTTTAATTCCTGTTGCAACACTACCCCGTCCTTTCTCTGTTTGGCCGGTAGTAAAATTTGGCTTATTCCATAGGGTAAACAATATTTTATTATGGAACGCACGATTTCAGGCTTTATTTACTCTGTAGAACCATAAACGAAGGAGAAGATAAAAATTCTTTCTGCGATAGATTTAATAATTATATATTATGTGTAGATACGGATACATGATAAATTCGATAAAGAGAACATTAAGTTTGTAGATAAGAGATGAATCAAAATTATTTGTTAGAAGTAGGTATCAATTTACAAATTAAAAAAACAATTCATCGGAGGTTTTTCGGGGTAATAGGGCGGGTGGAACGAGGATAGAGAAAATCTGGAAAGAAATTAAAGACCACCGATCTCGCCAAGCTGCAACAACATGAATTAATGTAATTACTTAAACATAGGATGCCCTTAGGAAACAGGTGGTATCGGTAAAATTAATTTCTCAAATATTTATTTTGTGATTCTTTACAAGTATATTAGGGAATTCATGTTAAATTACGATTGTAACGTTAAAACGCTCTCAAAATTGTTGTTTAAAATAAAAATGTAGTTCCCGTAAAATTCGAAATTGATCCAACCAGACAATAATGCAAATAACTTTACTCTGCCGATGATAATTCAGATTTTATAATGAATTCGGTTCTTTGTTGGCTGGATTTGACAATGGCGAGCAGGTTGGTATCAATTGGAAAATGACATTCAGTCACACCAAGAGGGTCTGATATGGTGATTCATCGTCAACTACTGACTATAGCAAATATCTCCTTTGAAAACCAGAAGACCAGGTTTTTCCGCAATTCCCTCCTCTTTTGTCATGTTTTTCCCTTGAAGAGCATCTGGAGGTTGATTTACAATCCTCCTCTCCATTCAAAGCACGCCCTTCCGTCCCCCGCACCACGATCGACTGCTCGTTACCCCACAGTGGGGGTTTGTCGAGGGACGCACACAAATTAGCATTGCCATAATTCGCGGTTAAAAAAATGAGTCCGCGACACCCTGAATGTAGCCCGAAAGGGACGATTACTCGCGGAGGAACTAATTAGAGACGGTTCCCGGTGTTAATTTGGGGAACTGCTTCATTATGACAGAAACACTCCCTGCAACTCCACATTATTCCACATACCTGACGGCGTTGCATCGCAACGAAACCCAGGTCGCGCAAAGAAAGCATATTTATGTGGAATCATAAAGCACCGTTTCTGTTTCGTAGAAATTAATTCCGAATAATGCGGGGATTACCGAGGTTAAATATGGAGGTGCAGTAACTCCTCTGACAAGTACCTACGCCACGGTGGGGTTGGGTCGCGCTGCCCGCCCCCTCCCTCCCCCCCCCCGCAATCCCGGGTTGAGTTTGGAATAAAATGCGAGAATATTAATTTCACCTGAAGGAGGGGGAGTAAAAGGCACCGATGATAAAAATGAGGCTACACTCGGGATGCAGGAGGATCCAGGGGAAGGGAAGATGCCAGAAAAGAATGTCCTCACGCGGCTTTCGATGAATTTGATTCGTTGTTTTTAATCATTATCGCCTTAGTCCCAGAGAGACTAGGGCACCATCGTTTTCATTATTCCAACTTTTGGCAAACAAAGAAAATACCTAACTATGACCTGATACAAACCATTTCGCGAATAGCGATAAGCGAATCGCAAGTTGCAGGCAAATAGGGAACGAAATATTTTTTTAACCCAAAAAAATTACTTTTTTTAGGTCTCCAGAATAATCACGGTTTAAAAAAATAGCATGGTGCTAAATGTAGGCTAAATATCCTTTATAAAGAGTTTTTCGTGCGATTTAGACTAAAAATAATCTTTAAGATCCCTTCACATTTTGAATAAATAAATGTTCATGAATTGGACACCTACTTGAACTTATAACGCGTTAACAATATTGGTAAATGCCCTTCATCAACTTTTCAGTAAACACGATCATTAAGTGAAGATACATACAGATGCTTCCATTGTTAATTTTAACGAAATCGTCAGCTCATTTCAGCGCTTCACGTCACACGCTGCAAGCCTCTTCCACATAGAGCCTCTAATTGATGTCGAATTTTCCCATGGCATTGAATAGAAATTATTCCATAAAATTTCTTCATTTAGCAGGCATAGACCGAAGTGTTTATTTACAAGAGACGACAGATTATGTGCGTCTAAGTTTGCTGCAAGAGCGAAGAGCAATGTTGGACAGGTAAGAATATAATTGCGTTGATGTCTTCCCATGGTTCTTTATTTTAGATAGCAGTGCAATGATTAATTCAGACTCCTACATAATAAATTATCGATACAAAATTTACATGCGTAGAAGTGATAAGGAAGAAATAAAGATCCTCCCTTATAATCGAGGATTCATTGCCGAAATTTCTAAATTTCCGCGTTTTCTTTAATGGAAGTTGTCAATTTTACGGTGCAAAACTTCTGTAACTTATATATTATATCAATAGGAATGGTATATTATAGTCATTATGAATGTAATTTCTAATAGTAAAGCTTAGTGCTTGAAAAAAATGAAGCATTGACCAGTCAATTGAAGATTGAGGAGGAATAACAAAAAATAAATTAATTTTAACACTCGAAACAAAAGATCAATAATGATATTTTTGTGCATATGAAATCTATCGCTTTCAATTAGATTAGTCATCCTTATAAGGAATTTATTTTCATCTCACATTTCGCATAATTATGAGATTTGATCACGAATACGTTCATTACAATATCAGAATGCTCTCTTACTTGTTGGTCAATACTTGCATGTGAGCATGCTATAAAACCTTCTCTAGAAACTTCTTCAAAGTTTACAAGTTAAAATTAATTTTGAGACAAATGGATTTGGAATTTTTTTTAAACCTACTGAAGAATTTGCACCTTAAAATTAGGTACAAAAATATACTGCCTAATACTATGCACGAGGTTACAGAGAATTTTAATTTAATTTTGGCCTCAAAATAATTTACAGCCATCCATAACCTATACTTATAGATCGTCTCGTTATGGCTGGCTATAGTAATGTTATTATTTACATTGCTTCATTAAGGTTTGATAGGTATTATACGAGTACAACCTCGATAATGGGCACAGATACTATCCTGCACAAGCACAAAAGATGGTGAGGTAGTTTTGGATAGAGATGTGGGAGGGTGAATAACTCCTATTAGCTCACTGTGATATTCTACGAAAAAAAACATTATTCCGCTTTCCTTTCACGTTTTTCTGTTTTATTAAATCACAATTGGGCATTTCAGAAGAAATATCATGAACAGTTGGCTTCATTTGCAGGGAAAAGCTCCAAAGGCATTAAAACTAAGCAAATGCTTATAGAGTCATCTAAAAAGTTATTGATTTATTCAAGGAAAATATTAATGGAAAAACACCAATTTGAAAACGTTTTTGCGGAGAAAAAAAATCTCAAAATTCTTTTAAATAGGTCGTATAACAATCACAAACTCCAGGGAAAAAACCTCCTTTTCCAAACAACATCTCTTCTGGTTCAGTGCTCCATTTATTTGGTACACATTTATGATTAAATTCGCCCTTATAAAACCGCTTTCTTGCCCCAAGGGAGCTCAATCACCAACGCCCAAACCCTTATTATTTTCAGGAGCTCCTCCTTGAATCATAACGAATGAAAGAAGTAGAGCGAATTAGAGCATCCGGATATGGGAAAGAGTGAAAGAACATTTCTCCTTGGATCATGGAAGAAAATGCGAGTATCTGCTTGGAATAATAATTGTGTTTCAAAGAAGAACAGGATGGTCATCCTGAAGAAGAACCACTTGTTCTCAAAGGACACCGAGAATGCACACTATGTAACAGCGTTAGGACTACTGTTATTTTATTTTACCAAGGTGGGCGGGCTCGTGAACGCACCTTACTACAGTAGAACCGAACTTTCGAAGCGGCGACGCGAGTGTGGTCGTTTTTACAGGTGCTTTAATTTAATGCTTTAATGGAGGAATCGAAATTGAAATCAAAGCAACTAAATATTCAGCACCAGACGGAAAACAACATTCGTAAAAAAATCAGATATATCTAGTAAAAAATGTATCAAGCATGAAAATTTTACTTGGGAATTTTATCACGAACGACGTAAGAATTAAAGGAAAGCTTGCAAAATGAATGCACAAATGGGGAAAATGAAAAGGCAGAAGTGTTACTGGCAAAGGTGAAATTGACATATACCAGTAAAAGAAAGCTATTGCTAAATATATACCCAGAGTATACTTTTCTACGGATACTAGGAGTCTCGTGCTGAGACAGTTGCAAAAAATAGAAGGCTGGAGCGCATGGAAATAAGCTCTCTATCTTGAAATTTAATTAAACTCTAATGAACAAAACGCGCATATATGAGGTATTAAAAATTTTCCAGGTTCCTCCAGACAAACCGTTATCCCAGAGCACCTGAAGTGAAATTCAGATAAATCTTTGAACCGAGAAATAATATGACCGATGCAATTAACGACTATCTACATACACAGCTGCCTTTATGGATTTTAAATACACATAACGAACCTATGAATTTCTCCGTTGAATTCTAACTCATCGTAAAATTCAAGATGTCAACCTGTGCAAAACGTCTTAGCTCCGAAAATCGAACCCAAAATCGTTCCATATGAACGTAATGTCGAATACAGGAAGATGGGTGAGAGGACTGAGGTTCTTCAGCTATATTCGAGAGGAGAATATTCTTGCGTAAAAATACTTGTCGTTAGCTCAGTCACTCAGATGATGAGTGTATAAACGATTAAAATCAAGAGTTGAATCAAAATGAATAAAAAATATGATATATTTTGCACAGATAAGATGAAGCGGTGAATAAACTTGCGTCTTTACTATGATTAATTAAGTTTTCCGCCCACATTCGACTACTATGACGTTTGAAAGACCAGAAGCAACATTTCACTCACTTTTACGAGATGCATAATTTTGCTTTCACAAGAGAGACATAGCAATTTTGTTTAGAGGATTTAATGGAGATCGATGTTAATCTGCCATTATCGTAGAGGAAGTTGAAAGAATAATTGATGATTATTTCACCACCAAATTCACTTATTTACTCGAACTTTATTATAGCTGATAACTCTCTACGGGTACCCAATGGCATAAATTACGAGATGGAATAAAATAATCACTCAGATAACTCATGATAGGTTGCGTAAAACCGATGTAAAAAAATAAAAAAATACAGATACAACCATTATTTAATTGAACTGAAAAATGAAAAAAAAAGACTTGTGTACAGATCCGCCACGCCAGTGAAATAAATTCCACACCCCGCCTAACAGCGCCTAATTAATAAGATTTCAGAATTTTTAACTTGGAAGAATCTAACCGACGCACGTCCAACTGTGCCCGTTGTCGATGATGCACTAACACAATGCGTTCCTGCGCACGACGTGGTTTAATTTTTCCGTATCCACCAACGCAACGATAGCCATTGGACCGCGACCGCTGTTCTTTTATTGTCCGGACATTTATTTTCAATTAAAACTTCCTTAGACAAGCCTCAATGGTAAAATTTCAAATCGGTCCAAAATAAAGCCAGAGGCTTTATTTTGGACAAATATGGTCTCCAGTGTGGAAAGAAAAATATACTGAGCTTAAATCGGATTAAAGAGGAGATATCCACGTCAACCGCGTTTGGAGGGAAAGGGGAGAGAGAGAGAAAGAGAGAAAGTTTGGAGGGAGGAAACTACCGATAAGATTGAAAGGTATTGTTCACGAATAATCACCATAGATGCAGTTAGTATTTGGAAGTAGGTTCGTAGTTTTTCGAAACAGTCATCCGCGTCTGAATATAAATGCATCCTTGTGAATAGCCCTCCCCATGGACATTACCTACAATCACCAGAACACCGCACGTCGTGCCCACTCTTTCAATCCCAAGCGTACCACTGTTCGTCTTGCTTCTCCATTTGTTATCTTTTAATTTTTGACCAATGCACAAGATACAAATAATACGCTAATCCCTCCAGGCTAACCGTATTATATTCCTCAATATTTTTATTCAATTTGTCCACCACCTGACGAATTCTTCTCGAAATCTATGACGAAAAGTCGTACCTTTGTTCTATATTTCACTTTGGCAATCAAATATCAAATCTCCATCTAGTAAATCCTTAAGAGTACAGCGAAATTTAACCTATTGTCCTTAAGTACTCGCGTACTTTAGTTTTTTGAAGTGGGAGGACGTCTAACATAGAAGATATTACTTATGTGGTGACTTATGGCCCACAGGCTGAGACAAAAATAGGTCCCAACTGAGATCGTTAAAACCACGCGCTGCACAATAATCGTGTTAGAATATACGTATGGAGTCTAGATGTACTATATAGAGTCCACCACTCTCACTGCGCAATACATCGTGTGCACGGCTCTCCCCTCCCTCCCAGTGGGTGGGGGGCTGGGGAATTGGATAATATTACTGGGTAGATTACGGTTACNCGGGGGGGGGGGGGGGGGGGGCTGGGGAATTCGATGATATTACTGGGTGTGCTACCGCGTTTCACTAACAATGAGTCAATTTCGGCAAACGATAAAGCATCAGGACTGTGACTGGTAGTTTCAAACCTCTCGGCGAAGTGTACTAAAATATACGAAGAACCTTTGTGACGAACACACACTGGCTGGTATTTTAAGTCTAAAAATAAGATCGCGAAATGCCCACTTGCCATAAAGAAAGCTTCATTCTCGGGAATGTGTGGAGCACGTGTAATTCCACAAAGTATATATGACGGTTGCAGTCTTTCGCGGTGCAAATACTCCGCTCCAAAATTGCCGTCTAGATAATTTGATATGGCACTTACGGCGTTCACTTTGAGCGTTCAAATTTAATGCTTGGAGGAAAATCGAACGAAACGCGTGAAAGCGAAGGGCGAAGCGAAGAAGTGTGAGAGAAAGTCTTATTCACATCCTCCGCTCTTACCTTTCCATTATGAGCCATTTCCCCTCCATTGCACGCTTTGCAACCACACATACAAATAGCTCGTCTCAACTCTCCTTCCCGCAAGTAGCAGTCCTGCAGATGATCCTACACTATTATGTTTATTGCCTACACACTGAGAGAGTTTTACCCTTTGCGGAATGGAGATTAGAATTGCCTGATAAAATATTCTGGCCGAACTTTCTCCTCATAAATGTCAAAGAAATAACCCAGAAAAAATATTTTTTCCTTTTCCCCAAAACACTTGGAATTCGATTGCTATTCCAACTGCCATGTTTTCATTCACTTCCAGCAGTAAAATTCCTTCTCACTGTCTTGCATTACTGAAACTAAGCTATTCTCATTCATGTTACATTCCTTATCCACATATAATCGTCGTGTTCTAATGGCGTTGGCCGTTAAGATCTTCAACCCTTTCCCCCTCTCTCTTTTACCTTCCTCGAATCTCTCATGGATCGAATGATATATTTCCATCTTCTCTCCCAACTTCGTGGAAGGACGAATTATAAGCCACTTTCGAACTCTTTTTATATTCTCAAGATATGCGCACACCCCATAATATAAATCAAATCCAAACTCCTCATGAATGGTCTTGGGCGAATTCCATGCTATAAAAACTAATAATATCTCATGAAACTTCTAGTCACACCTAGGAAAACCATTATGTTTTATTCCAGGAGTTATACTTGGAATGATGGGAGTGAATATTGAATTTAAAAAAATAGCGTATTTCTCCTCCACGAATTTTACCGTTCGCAACGTAATTTATACCCATATTCGTGCTGCAGTTTCATTATTTAAACCTTCTAAATTCAATAGCTCAGGTGCAAAACTAAATTAATAATTTTCATTAACCGAGAAATTTACACCGTTTCATTCCACCCCTAGAGGGATGAGGGAAGATTCCAAATGATGGAGAATAGAAAGGGATGGAAATTAATGGAGGGCGAGAGGGGAGACTAAAAGGGTTGAATCGGAGGCGGAAAAAGTGATGGCGACGTAGAAGATATTTTTTTCACTTTACAGTACAATTCAAAGAACGAATCATTCACCTGCAGAATCTCCATTTCCACACAACATACCGAGTGTCCTTTCTGTGATAATATTTAAAGGAAAAAATTATTATAATGCATTTGCATAATGCATGAAAAATTATTATAATGAACGTTTCTATTGGAATGAATTCCATCTGCCGTCCCTCCCGCTCGTTAAAAACGATTTCGCTTCGGTGGAAGATTCTTCACGTCCGTAAATAATTTTAGTGTATAAATGCATTGAAACGGAAATTCACAATTAGTAATGAAAACGCATATTATTTGCGTCGCTCCAGTTGGCCAATTGTATCAATTCAATAGTGGTCAGGGGAGAAAAAAGGAACGGAAGGAGTTTTACTCCAACTCCCCAACAGGCCGCAGACGAGGTGAAATCACTTCCGTTCATGGCGTGGCCCAGCTGTGCGAGAACACGCAAGTAGGCTATCATTCTACATTCATGAAGAATTAGTTCAAAAATTAAGATCCTCTAATTAAATCTTCGAATTCCCGACGAATGACCAAGGGACTAAAGTACTAATAGAGCAAAAGTGAAGAGCCTAATTCATTCGCCCTTGAGGACCGCAACAGTTATCAATAAAAATTAGTGAGAGGTCGACGCAGTTTGATTCCTTGGTTCGTGTAATAGAATCGAGTGCATAAGATTGAGCTGATTTGGGAACAAAACGCTGATGAAAATAATACAATAAAAGTATTACAGCAGAGCTGATAGTAAAAATATGCATGAAAAACAAAGCTTGAGGCCGGTTCTCATCGAAAGAAGAAGGTAACTCACGAAATTAAGGAATACAGAGCAGTGGATGTGCATGAAACCGGGAGCCAACACGATACGCCACGATGACAAAACCTAACGAAAATGACAGCCTCTGTTCATCTCTTAGGTTAAGTCACTGAGGTACCATATAACTATGGGGAGCGAGGTCTTAAGTTGAACATTCACGAGCTACAAAATAAGCGTTAAGTATTTGGAAACTTTTAGATGGTCAACTTGAGGAGGTACCTAAAAATCCCACGTGAGCATAACTCTTCCATCGCTGCACTTCCTTCAACTTTGAAAGTGTGCTTAGGAAGAAATAGAAAAATAAACAAAATTTTGAGATATCTATCATGCCCTTAAATTGAGAAGTGACATCTTAACTGTATAATTATTCACACATAAACCATATAACATCTGATGCAATTGACATTTACTACGTACGCTATCTAACACAATTTTCTAGCAATTTTTCGTTCCCCATATGAGCCTTAGAATATGAATACTTGAATTGCAAAATAAAAGAGAAAGCTCTGAAATTAAATTTGGCACCTTTCTCAACAAAAGTTTTCTGTAATTTCACGAAAACGACTGTAAATGCTACTCCTGTAACAAAACATAAATAAGGTGATTTGAAATAGATTTTTGTCTCCAATATCTTCATTGGCAACTATTACTTCAAGTCTAGCACTGGGGAAGACTATCTGAAGTTTTTTTAAATGGTGCTTAAATTTACCTATAAGTGACTATATTTACATTATTAAATTAGTTGAGCTCTGCTTCCTTAATTAAGTTAATAAGTAAGTAGAGAGAAAAACTCCAGTAGCCGTAATAATATTAACATCAAACGCGAAAAAACCAGGGGGGCTGCACAATGATTTACAGGAAACTAAATCCCGTGACAAAGATCAACTGAAGCATAAATACATCCACTCTCAAAAATATCCAACAAAACAACTAACCAGTGGTTTGCCACGTTTATTTCACTTTTGCGCCAGTGACAAATAAAGGTTGCAGCACATGACTCATCCACTGAGGCTGTAGGGAACCCCGCGAGGGAAGAAATAATAGTTCACATTCACACGTCCTATCGTAGTCTACGGGAAATGAATCCTCACCACAGAAAGCCTAGGGTTCAAACACACGATAAGTGGGTCTGTCTGGGGCCTTCAGGTGGCGGGGCGTAAAGGAGTACTCACTTCTCATGCACGCGTAGTGGTTTGCTGGGAACTCATTTCCGTACAAGGAATTAACTTTTTTGCGCAAACACACTCTCACACATTTCCACGTAGAGTGACTTAGAAACTTATATTAAGCTATGTTACTAATTATGAAAATAGAAAAAAGTTTTGCAGTTTCAATAAGGGGACACTCTTTAACGGCATACTTCAAATTATACTCCTAAGCCCCTGTGGCAGTGATAATAACACTTTTCCCTTGATCGGTAATGATTTTCGATTATATTACTTCCTGATACGTAGTAATGAATGGGACTCTAAAGGATGACTTTCTTCGCAACAATTCTAAGATGAATGCTGCAACGATTAAAGACTTTGTGACGCAGATTTATCAGCAGAATGCGTGGGAAGGTCGAGTTTATGTTCAAGACAGCCGTCAAGATTTATCATTGAACCAAAGTTTCAAAGGCCTGTTCACGGCTGAATTCGATCTTACGACATATGTTCAATATGTCTATTCGTCCGCCCACTGCTCATTAAGCATGACGTTAGGTCCCCGGCGGATTTCAAAGGATGGATAAGAGAGCATTCGGAAATGATGATAGTTATCTTCTCTAGATAGAACCTTCGATCTTTAAGGTAGGATTCTTAAGAGCTTCAAAAGCCGTCTCAGCGTAAAAATAAGATCGATAAAAAATATCTGAATGAATAATGAATCTACTCTCATTTTTGACGGAAGCTTGCAGCCTTCGTCGGCCGTAGAAGACTTGTCTTCCCTCGCGTGACGCAGAGATGGGAGAAAGGCGGTTGAAAGGGAGGGCACCAACCCCTTGACACGCTCCTCCATCAGATCTCCTAGCCCTCGCTCCTCTCCCTGCAAT
>LYUA01000026.1:481304-496617 GCA_002093875.1 Calopteryx splendens | reverse complement strand
CGTCTGGTCACCTTACCTTTAACAAAACACCCCAATAATACGTGATTTGCAATCGATAAACACCAAGGAAATATTTTGACTTGAAAAATTATTTAAATATACTAAAATAGTGTTAGGTATACCTTCCGGATTCTCGTACGAAGGTGTGTGTGCGTATATCTTTTCCTCAGGCATTTTTTGTTCTGATGATTTTGTCATCACAGGAAATTTGCTCTCACAATTACACTATCTTCCGGCTTTAGGTCTAAACTATATGGCACGTACGACTTGAGATTTTAAAATTCGAAACAGTTTTAATGATAAACGAAACCTTATTGAGTTTTACTCCAAGAAGGGCACCCAATAAATGTGACTAATAGCACATTCGTGAACGGTTGGCAATTCAAAAATAGCAAACAGACGGTATTCAAGGAATTCAGCAACCAATTAACTACTTCGATGGTCCTATTGAAGCTAGCAATAGCATATTTCATCATCAAAGGCATGATAACTCGCACGACTCCTTACTAATATTCTCTTCTAATTGGCCATCAATAACCATTCCGCCTGTATATTCAAATATTCGCGCCAGTGCAAATTGAGAATGTTTATTAGTCAAACGGCGTCTTGTGGCATTGATTAAAAGTATCATTAGAATTTCGGAATTCCTCAATAATAATTTATCAAATATCAACCCAAGTTCTTGAGACAGACTTTGGAAATATGAAACTTTGTCGTCAAACATACCTTCTTGAAACTTACTTCGACTATGAGAGAAGTAAATCCAAGGTATTAATTGTCATCCCAAGGATTTAGCCAATGCCTCGATTAGTAATACTTTATCTATATTAGATAAGGTCAATGAATAAAATTAAATAATCTTCTAAATTTCCATCCGTAATAGTTCGTCCACATGTCTCGCGAGCAAACTGTAAATACCTTAAACAAAAAAGGAGTACTTACCAACGGAATCACAAAACCTGATGTGGTCCATGAAACTCTATCATTTATAAACATTTTAACTTGCACCAACCACTTAAAAAAAACAAACGGTGAGGATATATAAATTACTATTTCGTGTTTGAAAAGTTTAAGATGCAAATTGTAATGCGCGTCTATAGACGTCCCCTCTGGTGGTTATATTTCGAAGTACCAGAGCATCTTTGTTTCAAACGGTGAACGTACACTCAAAGTGGGACTAATTTATTGCGTTACTAGATTGAAGTTCTTGAATGGTTCAATTTTGCTAGGTAATCATTTATTTAACAATCAGTGATATTTTAATAGAAATAAGTACAATAATATTAGTTTTTATGGACATAGTGTATGATATTACTTATTTTTTAGAAATACATACATTAGTTTTTTTAAAGTACAAGAAGTTTACTTTATGTGAAACACGTAGTGTTTCACCTGATTAATGCTCGTTGTAGATACAATAATCGTTAGGTAATCTGTCATGATTTAGTTTTTACATGATCATTTAATTTACATTAAATCTCGTTATGCGTAAAGTTGAGTTAGTATATGAAGTTGATGGTTTTACGTGTTTGTGTACTTTAAAGCCACCTATAATATTTCTATTTCCCTAAATAATCGTAAATCCTCTTTCGGATTTTTTCATTTATGAAAAGTTTTACTACGATCGTGTTCCTTTTCTTTGTTATGGTGGTTTTTTTAACACGCTTTGTTTCTATTTTAGACTAATATGGGGAAAAAAAGGAAGCTGACTCCAGTGGGTCGTAGTAGATTGGAGTGTAAAGAAGATAAATCTCCAATAGGTAAGCTCAAGTGCACCATTTACCGTGAGTTAAAACAAGTATTGTCATTCTGGCAGGTTTAAGTATTTTCTATATAACAATTTGATTTAGGTGATGATGATGTTATGGTTGCTCGAGACCGCCTCAGAGGAGTTCTTCAGTGTCTGATTGATCAAAGTGAAGACTCGTCGGAATGCAGTCATGATGAGGCCTCTGCTGCTTCAGAAGGTTACTCAAAGGCGCAAAGCAACGTACTTCTGTCACCCAAGAAGTGAGTTAAACACCAAAGATAATAATTATTATGACTAAATCGCATAGCATTAGTGTTTTTAACATAAATTGACTGATGATACCATTTTTTGTAAGAACTGCTTCATTTAACTATAAGAAAGCTCTCCAGTGCAGCAATTCACAGTCATCTAGAGTTCACTGAAAGCTATACCTGAAACTTTGTATTAATCTGTTTGGTGTTCATGCAGAAATTTCTGTTTTAGAGAAGGAAGCCAGGTGTCTCTTGGCTCATCCTTAGGCTCCACCGTGCACCACAGAGGCCAACGCAAAAGAAGACGGAGGGGAGATGTTACAGTGGGAGATGCTGCTTATCACCATACATATGTCATGAAGTTATTTGATCGCAGTGTTGACCTTGCGCAGTTCAGGGAGGACACCCCTTTGTACCCTGTTTGCCGTGCATGGATGGCCAACCAGCCACGGAACACTTCACTTGCTATCACGTAAGAATTTGCAGAAACTTGAATTTGAAGAAGTATAGGGTGAATTCTCATATTTTTATTTCTCGAGCAATTCCAAAGCTAGTTAATGTTGTTATTGTGTACATATTTTTCTAGTGAAATAAACTGCATTAAGTACTGCATTCCATAGAATACAGTATTCAAGATAATACTGCAGGAATAACTGTTTATCATATTCTCTGTGAGTTAATGGAAGTTATAGAAAGGATCAGTATTCTAGCAAGTCCACAGTAGTCAATATTAGTTTTAAACTTTCAATGACTATAGAATGAGGATTCCTTCATATTGTTGCCAATTGCAGTACTTCAAGCAGTGCTAATATATTTTCCTTCTTTTGACTTACTATATTCCACAATGTATCTACGTTAACTAAATTATCAACTTTTTTGTGGAAGTGCAAATTTACTATGCTTGAAAATATTTTGTGAACATGATTATCCTGTAGAAGAGAAAGGACTCCAACACCAGAGCCTCCAGAAGAATCAGCCATGGCTAACAATGGAACTACTGTGGGTGACGATGGAACGGAGAGGAGAGGGGATGCGCTTCCAGTGACAATGCAGAATGGTGGTGGAGATGGGAAAGATATGTATAAGCTACCTGCTCCTAATCCAATCCCTCCAGGAAAAACACAAAGGGACCTACGGATGCCTTCCCCAGTGCCATATGAAAAGGATTCTGAGATTGATAACTTGGAAAGATATTTGAATGTAAGTTCTCAATTAAAATCTCGTGGTTTACAGCAATTTGTCGGGATGTGCAAACAGTATGCATGGCATGTATGCTTGTGAGGAAATATTACAATATCGCTTGTAAATATTCTTTGGTGGCATGAACTTATACCTTGTATCAAGGTTGTGTACTCAGTCAATCTGTTTCCTGGTGGTAGGAATATGGGAAAAGTATCAACACTCAACTCTTCTTGATACTTTTAATGCAATAGTCTACTAATGTCAGTACATTTTCATCTGTAGCTATTCTGTCGAGGACTACTAGTTCCTTCTTTCCATTGCAGAAAAGGAATGAGTGACCCGAAACAGACCATTGTTGATGTGCTTCTGAGATTTATTGTTTTTAATTACCATTTCAGACCAAATTTGCTACATTTTCTTGATCTTTGTGATAAGATGCATGTAGAGGATTCCTCTTGCACCCAAGAAAATGACATCCATGACTTTTACTGATGGTGTCATGTCATTGGGAACTTTTTTTGGATGCTCTTGGACCTCTGTGATTCCTCAGCATTGGTTCTTTTAGATTGAGGGTCAAATTGATGACCCCTTGTTTAATCTTGAACACAAATTTTATTTTAAACATGTAGCATGTTGTTACTACCTATGACTGTAAAACTTAAATCGTTACTCCTTTTTGAGTGTGTATTTAACATAATCCTTTCTCAGCCTTTGTTGATTTGAACCTTTGGGCCAATTGGTTGTCTTGAACGCTTGCAACTTCTTTTGAGGTTGTGAATTTTTCAGTTCCCCATTCATCACACCCACTTCTAATATCATCAGATTATTGCTTCCACTGGTTGACCTAAGTGAGGGTAATCCCACCCCCCCAAAATTCAAAATTTTGCTCATAATGATTTTAGAAGGTTAAGCCTATCTAAAGCTGCCAACCAATCAGATAGGATGGGACGCAGAATGTTTCTCTTGGAGATAAATTTACTGATCTTAACTCCTACATATTCCATGCCCAATGACACAACAAACCATTCTCGCTCAAAGAACAGCTCACTTGGGAAAGAAACTTTTCATTGTTATTTTATTATTATTATGAAAGGGTGAAACTAGAAAGTGGCCAATACTTTGGTAATCACAAAATAACAAGAACTTTTGGATGTACCTCATAATGTTATTTTCCTGATGTTCTTTTGAAACTGTTGTAATCCTGGTTTTTAAATTTTTCAGATGCAGAAAGATGGAGCTGTCAAAATCGAAGGCGTCTCATGCCCACCAACTGAAAAGCTTTTAAGCAAGCATTTGAATCACTGGGTAAAAGTTCGCAGGAAATGGCAGAAAGCAGCTCAGGAAAATGAGGGTCGATATTCAGAGAGCAAAGTTATTCTCCAGGGAATGTTTAAAAGATGGGGTCATCAGGGTTAGTTTTACTCGGCTCTTGTAACATCTCTCATGACCCGTCATATTATTCAATTCAATTTATGCGATTAAAATACAAATTGAAAAGGGAGTGGTTGAATATGTCACTTAAATGGTTTTATCTGAATGGTTTTAAAAAGCATTTTATCTTTAATTGTTATGAAGGAATAGAAACTGTCAAGAACTTAGTTTAGGTAGGGTATTTTTTCATTTCTTTTTGTGACTGCAATAACTTAATCACATTTTGAATCTTACTCTATTGTATGCTGTTTCAATACTGTATAAATAAAAATTATGGCTCGATTTTAACGCAGTGGGTTTATTTGGCATTCCCTAAGGAAGGTATTCTTAATTTCAAACCTGTAAAGATCTTTGGTGTATGTGAATTACACCCTTTTATACAGAAATTTATGACATTTTAAAATCTGATCTGAAGTGTTTGCTTTAACAGGTGTTACCTAAGAAGTAATTAAGTGCACTATATTTTCTTTGATGGAAACAGATCCAAGGTTAATATTTCAGCCAATGAAACAAGTCTACTCTCTTTGAAAGAAAATTGTAACTTTGTGATTCCACAATATGTTAATTAGATACAACCCAGGTATCGACGCCCAACGTCATCTTCAGGTAAAGAATCTACAGACATACATCCATTGTAGGGGTGAGAGGATAGGATTGATTGGGGTAGGCGTCGATTGGAGGAGGGTCAGTTGGTCAGTTGGTTGCTCATGCATGCCTGAAGGAAAGGAGGACCCCTGCAGGGAGCACTCTGTCCTAAGTAGGCTGTACACAATAAGATCCTTGACCCATCTCGAAGGTCAAGGGAGAGGGTGCGGGAAGCAGAGAGGTCTGTCACCCCAGAGGCACAACTGCTGAAGAGTGGGAGGTGTACAATAAGTTGTTGACAATATTCTCTTTAGAGCGTAAACTTTTTAAAATTTCTAGTTTCTCTAAGGCATCTAATCTCTGTTCTTTATTTTCCACGTGTAAAATTTCTAATTGAAAATCACTAACGTGGTTATTTTCCAATGAATTTTTTGCAAAATGTGACTTAGACTTCTGGTTTCTCACACAGGCTTGGTGCTCCTTCAAACGTTCTTGAAATTTCCAGCCCGTTTGTCCAGCATACACTTCATCACGCTCGCACCATAACTTATAAACTCAACATTTTCCCCTATAGGAATTTTGTCTTTTGTGTGGGAAAGTAGATTCCTGAGGCTCAATTTATTATCTCTCACCTCCCCATCCCTACCCTGAGTGTGTATATATAAATTGATGCATGACTGTAGATTCTTTACCCGAAGATAGCGTTGGATGTCAAAACCAGGGTCTTAGCTGAATAAAATATTGTGGAATCACAAAGTTACAATTTTCTTTGAAATATGAATCGATTCCATGAAATCACGCCTGAAACCATCAACTATACCAATTCTACTCTGTCTATGAATAAATGTGCTACAAAAAATTCGTAGATTGGACCAAATGGAATACCTATTCATGCAATAGTATAAAGAGACTTCAATATATTTCACCCCCTTTCACAATTTAGGTACTGCATAAAAATTGGAGCTTAGAAATCTTATCATTCTCTATGTGACCTTTAGATATGCATCTCCTCATTACAGCATATCCATTTGATGAAAGTCCTAATACACCCTCCAGGTTGTTTATTAAGAAAAAAACCCTCTGCCACTGTAGAATGAGTGTAATCTTGCGGTCTCTAACTTTTCGCAAGTTTCATTAAAGAGAACAGTTGGTGATATATATGATCATACATACCAAAGGTTGCTGCATAAATCATGGCCTTAGTAATAAAATATAGTACACATATTTCCCCTTTTACTGTATGTATAGTATTGTTGGATGAAACTTTACTGTATTTGTAGTTAATGCTAGGACTAATTATTACACTTGAATAGAGTATGAAATCTTCCAATTACCAGTTTGGTATTCTACCAACTACATTACTAAAACAATTTTCACAGATTTTTTTAGATAAAGCTTTACTGTTCTTAAGAGTAAAACATATGCACTTGTGAATATGATACAAAGTGCCTTTTTGGTATTTTGTGTTAGATACTGATTGTGAGTATAAAAAAATCCTTCAAATAGAGCATATAATCATGTTTGTTCCAGTTGTTTTAGCATATTTATCTATTAGAGACTATAATAAACATCCCGAAGAAATAGGATATTTATATATTTCACACACTATCTGAAACCTGACCTGGTGAAAAAAAAACCTGCGAAGATTTCACTAGAATTGTGTGCCAGGGAAACACCAAATCCTACACATATCATACACTATAAAAATATTTATCATGTAAATCTTTCAACTGAAGATTGAGCAGAGGTCCAAATGCTACTTTTCATTTGTGAGTAAACCATTTCTTTTTTGTGTTTTCTATCTGTTTTCTTTTTATTTATTATAAAATACTCATACATATACATAATATATGGTGGACTATTTCAGGTCCTAATATTTCGTAATATATCTTTTTTCCACGGGATGACATTACAAATAAATTCTAAAAGGTCTATGGAAAAAACTACCGTAAGTATTGAGCCCATGTTTTTAGGGATTGCACAGAACCTCAAGTTGTATCTAAATCATAAGGGTCCAGTGGAGGAGTCCTGGAATCAAAATAAAATATTGAGAATTTCTTTATTTGTAAATGTGTGAACTCAATGATACCATTATCTATATTTACTAATCCCTACTATATGTCCATTACACCTGTTTAAGGAACATTCAGTTGAGCTAGGAAGTTGAAATTTGGTGCATAGATGTCCTTACGAAACAGATTGGAAAAATAATAAAATGTGAATTTTTTACTCCCAACTGGTAAAATTTTAACCCCATAAGAAAAGCATTAATCACAGTGTAGTGGCTTCTTTGTCATTTTTAATTTTTGTTTTAACAGATAGCAAGTTTCACTATTCTCACGCCGAAGGTTCTAACATACTAAAATTAATATATACTAAATCCCTACTGTCTGCAAAGGAACCTGGCATGGGATTGATTGGGATGCAGTCTGAATGGAGAAATGGGAGTGAGGTAGAGAAGTAATGAGTGGAAGGAATTATTGAAATTGGCAAAATGCACTTGATGAGCAACATGAAATGGTTGATGAAAAACATAAGAGGAAATGAATTAAGATACATAGTTATAGATAGTGAATCCATTGATTAACAAAGAGATACTGAATAAATTAATAAAAGGAGGGAAAAAGAAATATTAAGATATGTGATAAGGAGAGAAAGTAGTTGGTCACTGAAATTACATATATAGGGAGGAATTTTATTATGGAAAAATATAGGCATCCTAATTTTTTTAAATGTTTATTGTTCTGAATAGGGAATAAAGGATATATGATGCTAGCTTTTAGAAATAAAACTAAAGGTAAACTGAATATGAGGAAAAGTATATGGTTAAGTCAACTATACTTATCTATCTATGGCAAGCTGGAGGTGAATAAGACAAATATACTTTTGAGTGACTTCATCAACCAATGGAAAATTAAAAATCAAGGGGTATTTCAGCAAGTCCTGTATATATTTTGAATTTGATGTGAGAAAAATGTTGTTAATTTGAATTTTATACAGCCTATTAGAAAAACTAAATTCTTAATAATTTAGTAATATAGTTTAATATTAATTTCAATAGCCTAGGAACTAAAATTCTCACCAGGCAACTGCCATTGATGCTTTAAAAACAAATGTGCAGATTTATTCATGCAAAATAAAAATGTGCCTATTTGGACACTGAAAGAGCTGTAAAATTTTGTGAATATGCTATTTGAAATGTTTGACCATGGAGGAAGTGTATAGTGGAGAAAAAGAAAGAAATTTTATACGTGGTATTAGCTCAAAACTAATTAATATTTCAGATATTGATTTTCATTTGATCACATTGAAAAAAATTGAGTTCCTATATTGAGCATCTATTACTTTCCTATAATCCTCATGTTTTCTCAGCACTTTTATGCTATTCTAGACATTTTGTGATATAATGCTTTGAAGAATAAAAAATATTTTTTTTAAATGAGAAACCCAATTATGGAGGCATCCTTGCCTTTAAAATGAACCACCAGCTCACCTTGTAACAGTCACTCAGCCCTGAAGGTAGCCTATCCATTCAAGTTAATCTGCAGCTGTACTGTGGGGGAAATTTCATGATGGAACAACTAAACTAGTTTTATTTTAACATTTTTGTTCAAAGGTGTTTAGTCAAATTAATGCATGTGTACTGCTATTTTTTGTAAATGTTCAATTTTTTAATGTGAATAGGTAGGTACCTGCTTAAATATTAATCCAGATATTTAGATACTATTCTAGATAGGTATTCTTGTCCATATTAAAACTAAAAGAATCTTATTGCTTTACCTTTTTGGAAATGAAAATGGACCCTTCTCTGTATTTAAAACATTGACAAAATAGAAATGTAATACACACTTGAGACTGATTTGTCTGTGAAAGTAGATTATTTCAGAATGGAATATGAAGTTTTTTATCTCCTATTTTTCTGCCCATATTCTATTCAATTATTCCAGCAACATCAAACTTGTTCAAAGGAGTTGTTTTGACCTACCTCAATAAATTACCCTGCGAGTTGCTACAGTAGCAAAGGGTGTTAGGCCTCAAGCCATTGGAGAAAATGAGAGAAGTACCTAGTTTGTAATTGATTTTCTCTATTGTGTTACCAGCTTGACTACATCTATACTTTGCCTGCATTTTATAATTTAGCTTAACACTTAGTTAGCCTAGTATGCCAAAGTGAAAATAAATGTTTTGAAAGCGAATTTTGAATTTTTACACCCAATAATTTACAGCCTCATAATTAGCAGGTAGAAACATTAAGAAAATAAATCCTACCTCCAAAAACATTATGATGACTTAAACACCAGAACCCAAAAACTTTCAATGCCTACATTTGTTTAATTTAGGCTGTTATTCTCCAAATTTTACTATTTTCTAATTCCTTTTCTATATTGTATTAGTTATAATATCTAGATTAGTACCTACATATATGAATCTTGTAGGTACATTAAATTACTTAGTAGGTAGGTACATTACTTCATTATTACATTAGGTAGATACATTGCTTTTTGGTACATTACTGAAGAAGGGGTAGTTGAAAGATCTCTTCACTTCCGAGTCATCTCCTCAGACTGGAGAACTATTGTTTCATGTTCTGAAGGATGTGGTAGTCCAGTGGCTAGAGCGCTGGACTGCTGACTGGAGGGCCGGGATTCGATTCCTGGTGATGCCTCTTGCCACCCTGAGCTTCACCCAAGCTGTGTACCATTTTTTGGGTGCCAGGTCATCCTGGGAAATGAGAGGCAGCACAGGGAAAGGAACTGGCCACCCTACCCTGATGTGTGAATTTCATCTGCCATTGGGCTTAATATTGGGTGAGCTCTACTCTCACCTGCCAAACTAACCTTCAGGTTGATTACCGTGATTTTTTTTCATGTGCTGAAGATCTTGGACTACTTAGGGTGCAAAGATGAATTAGTCATGTGAGTATATGATGGTGTCACTGTGATGTAAGGGGAACATAGAGGGATACTAGGAAAACCACACAAACACTGTGAGCATATACTGTTCATACACTGCTATAAGATTAAACTGGGTTCTTTCACAATCAGCTGGCTTCATTAAATTTGTCAACATTTTTTTTATTTCTCTTCCTAGTTTAGGTAGGTTTTTAAGTAAATCAACCGAAAGGACCCTGGTTTTATACACCTACATAAAAGAGAGGAGTCATCCTATGATCCAGCATGATGGGACTTTGATAGTTGCTTATTGGAGAAAATAAGTGAGTAAATAAACAACATTTCAAAAAGTACATAAGAAGTGAACTTCTGGCTGTCTACTCGGATCTTGGCATAAAGAAAAGTAGTGTGTTTGAATTCAATCAATATATATATATACCCTGAAGTCATGTGGCATTTCCCTGAAATGCATACACTTGCACAATTACTTCTGGCTATTCCCATCTCAAGCTCTTCTGCAGAGCATCTGATTATCTCATCTGAAGACAGTTAAAAAATCTTCCTAACACCCAAGGCATAAAGGCTATCATCACTGGTGTTACTGGGTACTGAAAATTTACTTCTAGAGAAAGATCATGTCATACCAACATTTAAAAATGGGATAATTAATATTTTGGGATAATTTAATATTTTAAAAGGAGAAGAGCATTGAATTATCTAACAAGTAAAAATGGATGCGAGTTGTTCTTATAGTATTTTGAATACTTAATTTCACCTTATTTATTCAAATGTAGAGATATATTATGACGAATACATATTTTTCATTAGCCCAAATATGCTAGTGTACGATATTTAACTGATTTTATCAAGGTTATGTCATACTTGAACACCTCAAGTTTAAAGGGGGAAATTTGATCACATCCCTCAGTCTTATCAAGTCATACTATGCCACTGTGCATTTAGGAAGTTGGTTAGTCAGGATGTGGTGCTTAAAATGTATATGTAGAAGTACCACAATGTGCAGTTTTTATGGAAATAGCTCCCTATTGGTCTGAACAGAGTCACTTTTCTCCCATCTTTAGGTTGAAAATTATTAGAAAAAGGTGGGGGAGATTCGTGAATCCCTATTTTCACTCCTCAAAAACTAGCATCTTCAGAAAATTAGGCTTCTGGATTGGGGGAAACCATATCCATATAGGGACTATATCAGAATACTTATGCATTATGAAATTATGTATTTGTTCAACAGAAATAATTTATCATATAAATGATTAGTATGAATATAATTGAAAAGCACATTCATATTTAACAATTTTAAAATAATTGTTTTCTTGTTTTTATCTTTCTTTGAGATCTTGAGGCTTACTTAAGCTTCTTAGGATGAATTTGTGCACAACTATTTTTCAGAACATATCATCAGGTTCTGTCAATCTCAACATCAAATCAATCTCAACAAGAAACAAAATCAAGCTCTGTTGTTAAACTTGAACATGTATGTCCCAGATGTCATTGTACAGTGTTGTACAAACATACACAACAGACCCATTGAATTGTAGATGGGTAATATAATTGTGATTACGTGCCTATAGTTTCTTTCTATTTTTGATACTAATACTAGAATACAGACCTTACTAAAGATGTTATGTCACTGCACATAAACACAATTCTAAAACTTAAACCACTAGATGAAGTTTCTGAACCAAATTAACATCCATATTTGGAGTAAATACTAAACTATTGACCTTAGGTGTTTTATTGACAGTTTTATTGTTTTTTTGTTTTCTCAGCATTTGCTTTATTAAAAAATAAAAAACTGTACAGACAAAGATAATGATAAGCATGTATTCAACATGAAACCATTTTTGCAGCACTGTTAAAATATATTAACATTCTGAATATCTTATTTATTTTATTACAGTAGCTAACATTTCAACCAATCAACATCATCAATCATTAGGTAACTATGATTAACAGAGCATAATAAAATATACTTACTGGTTTTAAACTATATGGGGAAATATCAATATAATGCATCAAATGAGATGTAGGTACCAATAATATGTTATGATTTGTTTTATTCCAACCCTTTTGGTCATAAAAATAACACATTTTACAATTAATATGTAATTGAATGTGGTAAGTAGCATTATTTTGAAATGGAAGTTATTTTGTTGCATGTAAACACATAAAGGGAGCAATAACTTAAGAGTGCATTATGAAAATGTTTTTTCCTTATTTTAGTTGTACTATAATATAATTTTTCAGTTTAATTATTCATCTTATTTTTAGATCATGATTTGCCAAAGAAAAAGCATCTATTAAGTGAAATAAATATTTGCATAGGGATTAAAATTACATGTTAGTTACACTTGCATGGATAACACTTCGTATATATCATTAAAAAATGTCAGTGAAGTTAAAATAATAATAATTTTATATTCCTTACTTGAAAAGCATTGTAGAGGGATTAGCTATATCATAATTGATTACATATGTATTTTAAAGTGCTAGTCAAAATCTTAACCAACTACATTTTTGCATTGGGAATTTCCTAATTATATTTAGGATCAGTACTCAGTATTTATTCTTTCCAGGATTAACTAAGCTATTAGAAATATTACTAAAATATTGTGTCCTTTATCATGAAGTTCTGCTCGGGAAACAGCAATCTTAGTATATATTGGGAAATGTTAAAATTCTATATGAACTACCTCTTTCTGCAAAATTTCAACAATATACCAAACTTAGATTTATAACCTACTGAAAGACTTGATTATTTTTAGTCACTAGCCATAAGCAATATTAGAACCCGTATAATTGGAATCTTTGCTATTCACAGTTGCAAGAATATGAATCAACAGTTAAAAAACTCAAAATGTGCTTTGGACCATGAAAAATCCTTGGCAGTGGTGCTAGCCCTACAATGCAGCATCTGAATAAAAAGTGATAGAAGAGAAAGAAAAAATGAGAGGGAAAGTGATGGAGAGACAAAGGGGAGAAGTTATGCAAGATAGGAGGTCGGAAAAAAATATTTAATATGTTCATGATGGTGAGCTTTAATGGGTGAGTGAGATGGAATCTAAATAAAAGGAGGGGTGCCAAACACACCCACTTGCAGCTCCATGAATTACCCAGCACAAGTTAATTTAGGTTTTTTTAACTCTTTAAGTTAATAAAATTTATGTTGATCAAGTTTAATACCATAAAGTGAGAGTGACTACATTTTCAAGGATTCCAATCCATAACAGCCAAGATCACATATTCTTTCAGTATTCACATTTTTGCGCAGGTGTTTGATGGCATCAGTAAAACATCAATATTTATTTATACAGTGAGAACCCATTATAGCAAAGCTCATTTAAGAGTAGTTCACAGAACACTCCAGTCATGTTTCAAACTTGAAAGTCAAATATTTGTGCTTTGTCAGCTCTCAGATCCTCATGGCTAATGGGGAGCTAATTAGGATACCAAAGCCCATTATGTAGCACCAAATACCATATTGTTTGAAATCATTGCTCTGACTCCACAGTTTCTTGATTTTAAAGGCCTCTTTAACTTATTACAGTTATCATTGGTTTACTGTAATTTGTTTGCTGATATTTTTAATAACATCTAGTTTTGGGGAAAATTCACAAATATTTTTATTGTTATAAATAAACCCATAATAAAATAGCCAAATATGTGAATAGTTTATTAAAAACAAAATAAAAATACTTGCAGTTTTCTTCTGACCATTTAAATTCCTGGAACTAACTTATAAGGTTCTAGCAAATTTTCTATACCTTATAAGGTTCTAGCAAATTTTCTATACCTTATAAGGTTCTAGCAAATTTTCCAAATTTTTACCTACTTAATATTTCACATGAATGAAGCAAAAACTAATTTGGAAACCCATCCCAATTATACTTCTGATAGGTGTGTGACCCCAATGTTTGATAGAATACACTGTAAAACTATTAAAGACTGAAGATTCGAGAAATTATTGATGTTATCACAGCTAAATTAAGTGCTGGGAAGTTAAAAAGGAGGCTTTCTAAATGTTTTCTTAATCAGATAAATTATTTTTTCAATCACATGATTGAATGCTGGCATGGGTAAAAAAATGAAAATATGGTAATAACACGCTGAAGTTTATCAAAATTCTCCAATTGAACTGTAACACACAATTAGTGAATAATACCTACTCACTTCACGAAGGAATTAAAAAAAAATTAATCCAGCAATGGAGTTGTCTAAAAGATCACATGCATTAACAGCAAAAAATCATATCATTTTGAGATGATGCATTATAGAAGAAGGGAGGAAGGAAGGACATAAGAGGATGAAATAAAAAAGTTGGACTTGTGTCCAACATTATTTTTCCTTGTCTATATCAAGTTAACTTGGTATTTTTTATGAACATATTGACATGATGGTTTCTATGAATTCATTATTCTTCATTATATACTCCAACAACTCCAGTTAATTTTTGCATGAAATTTTGCATTCCCCCTCCTTGAGAATATAGAATATATACATATTATATTTTTTTATTTTTAAGTGTGCCCTTAAAAGGGCACACTTAAAAATAAAAAAAATATATATTCTCTCAAGGGCACCTTAAAAATACCTTAAAAGGGCACACTCAAAAATATGAAAGGAATACTATGACAAAATTATAATTTACCAATTATAATTTTATCAGTATTTTTCAAAAAAAATCTCAAAATCAATTTTTGACTAAACAATGGGTACTTGTATTACATTTGATATTCTAACTTTCATATTTTCCAATCACACTGGCTTAAATATGAAATAGCACAGATTTCCAACATCCACTGTCCTTCAGTTAGGACTTTAAAAATAAAAATATGTATTCTCTTAGACCCAATTTCTATAATGTATTATCTCTCACAACACCAATTGTATAGGAAATTGTTTCTTTACCTCATGTGACAAACTATATCGAGAGCTGTCTTGAATTGGCATCATTATTCATTCAGTGACAACATATTAGCAAGAAAATGTTAAATGACTGCCAGAAAACCCTTAAATTCTGCTTTCACAATTTATGACAACAGAAAGAAAAGTGAAAACATATCATTTAACCATTAAATGTTGGAGCATCATGGCAGTCTTGGAAACATAAGAATATAAGAATTGTGCTCGATCTTGCATTGAAATTTAAACAGAAATGTGTGCCTAATGCTCTCCTGATAACTTCAGAAATTTATATATATATA
>LYUA01000026.1:464867-474896 GCA_002093875.1 Calopteryx splendens | reverse complement strand
GTCAGGACTTTAATTCTTTAAAACCTGCCTTATGTAAACTCAAAATAAGGCTCTTAAAGAAAAAACTACAAGGATTTGTAAATGCACTTGCACATTTGCAGATACGAAAAACTGGTCCCATGTAACCTCATTGCTTTGGAAGACAATACTACCAACATGTGTATAGAAGTTATGGGAATACATTTTGTGATTACCTAAATCCTTCTAGTATGAATATTGCAGATTTGATGTTTATATTTTTCTAAATTAAACTATAAATCTATTAAAAGAAAATATATGACTTTATTGTAAAAGAAAAGAGATTTTCTGATGCCTTTAGGAGAAGCTTTATGTCAGGCAGTAAACAAATGCTGTATTAAAAGTTCTGTTCTATCCTAAATTTATTTTCACTTACCTGAAGGGGATAAATCTCCTTCTGAGGCTTTGGCTGTAGCTGAACTTGTCGCGACAGATTGAGTGTGATGATGCAAGGAGTTGAAAGGTGGTCTTGCAATTGTCGCAACTTCACTGAAGAGTTCAACAGTATGAGCGGCTGTGTAATGAAAGGACCTTGGTTCAAACTTCCTTAGAGCTGCAACTCGGAGTCTCCGAAAGAACTCACCAGCATCTGTCTCTCGTTTGTTGATAACATAGTAAGAAATGAATGGGAAGTGGGCTGGAAAATGAATAGGCTTATGAGAACTTGGGACATTTATAATTTATTATATATATTAGGTACTGACAAATGTTAATGTTGGACATGGTGACTAAGAAAGTGTTATACAAATACACTGAATCAGATGCTAAGTCTGTTTAGAAAGTTTGGCACCTCTGTGGGCCTATTTCATGAAGCTACAAGTTCTCTTAAATACAATTCTAAAACATTATAAAACACATATTCTCTGAAAATCGGATGTAGCATGATATTTTTGTCAATTTTTCAAAATGAATCTATAAAATTTCCACAGTAAATCAAGTATCTTTTGTGATATTAGCTGCCCAGATAATTTATTTCAATCGGAAAGGTTATTTTTTTCTTGATAGACAATGACAGTTAAAAATTAGTAGAATAGCATCGGTGTGATTATTTTAGCATAAGAAAATTGTGCACCTAAGTAAAGGCAAAAAATTATCAATGTGGCAAAAGATAGTTTTGACTAGACAATTATTTCAGGAAAGGCACCTACAGAAATTGCTATGTTGGTAGAAAATTTCAGAACAAAATGGAATAATTGTCAGTATCAACGATTCCTTTTTTCAGAGTACATGCATGAAATGGATGCAATGATTTAATTAAAAATAAAAATCTTAAATAGTAAAAGCTTCCAAATGGGAAAAGATACATGGATGAAAATCAGATATATTTATTCAAAAAGTCCATTATTTGCCACAATTGCTCCAAGTACCCACTCCAAAGTCAATTCTGTAAAACACTTTCTCACTCACCATGCATTTTTTTTCATTTAATTAGCCTTCATAGTAACATTCATTTTGAATATTCTTTTGTTGGTACTTTTTGGCCGAGCAAGGAAAAAATATTTACAATGGGGAGTATTGAAATGTATATGATATCACATTATTTTAATTAGTAGGTGAAAATTCTTGCCAGTTTAAATGTGTCTAAACTAAATCAATGTTATCTCATAACTTCCAGGTAACATTACATTAATGTTAATAATAAAAAAATTTTCATTCTGGTATATATAAATTTGAGAAAAGTTTTTTAATCACCTTTTCTCCAACAAATATTTAAAAAATTACTTTGAAAGCAAATTAAACACCTACAAATCCATTCCCCAATGACAATTTTTAGCAATACCATGGGCTCCATGGACTTAAAAAAACCTCACTTCAGTATCAAAATGAGTATAGGCACTCACTTCAGAATATTTTCTCCACTCCCAATGGAAAATGGTGCCTCACCAGAGCAATATATTCCCGACGAAAAAAAATTCACTCCAATTCTATTTCTTCCCTGCTCGGCAGTGGAGCATCGAGATATGTCCTCGTGGCTCAAAATCCACAATCATTACCATGTAATTGGTAAAATAATGGACTCTAGAAAATTCACACCCCAAGAAACATATAAGATTATCAAACGAGACACTGAGTAAATAAAACATTAACACACCAAGAAAGGATCGTAATGGTCTAAGGCTGTTAACACATGTTTGAAAAATTAACCCACAGATGTACTCTTATGGAGGGGGGTAGGGTGGCAGAAGGTGGTGAATCAGGAAGAAAGACTGACTAATATAAACACACTCACTCGCTCAAGTTAGTGACCCTTGTGAGCTGCACCCACACACTCACACAGGGTTTACCACGATTTTACTACTGTGGCAGGGTACCATCAATTGCAATAAGTACATTATTGACAGGCGGAGTAAACTAACTAAATGTAATTAGTTTTATTAAAAATTAAAATGTTCATAGTCATCATTATTTAAGGAACAAAAATTCCCACCATTGAAATGTTCCCTCCATTTTATAACCCTCTCTGTTTGGAGCACCTACATCAAGTTTTCACTTTCATAATACATATTTACAAATAAATGTTTACTGTGGTTTAATGTAGTTTGCTCAAGGATAGAAAACAGAGGCAAATCATGTATGTATGGTTAAGAGAATCAAAATCAAACCCCGTATTTATTCATAAAAAGATTGTGAAGTTACATTATAATGGGCATGTGTCCAAGAAAATATTCTTTATCCATGAAGCTCAATGAAATCAATGAAGAAATTTCACCTGAATTACCTCTAAACTCCATTGCAGAGTCTTCATTAATGATATAATATACCATGAGTACCCTGGCATACCCTCTGTTATTATAAACTTTATTTTCCTTCGGCATACATGACACTTAGAGATTCATTTTGGCCATGTCTAAAGTATTTTAGAATCAATGGGTTAGTAGCCTCCATTGTACATGTAAGGGAAACCAATAATTCCTAATTACCAATTCCGATTGACATGAAGGTTCAGGTGCGAGCTAATTTTTGGTTTTTTAAAACTCATTTAGCACAATGAGGGAGCATGGTAGTCCAGTGGTTAGAGTGCAGGGCTACTGACCAGAGGGCCCAGGTTCAATTCTAGGTGATGCCTCTTGGTACCCTCAGCTTCACCCAAGCTGTATAGCATTTTTAGAGTACCAGGTCATCCTGGGAAATCACAGGCGTTACAGGAACTAGCCACCCTACCTTTTCACATGTTGTTTTCTCATGCCTTTGGGCTTAGTACTGGGTGAACTCTACCCTCTCCTACCAAACCAACCTTCAGGTTGATTACTGTGATTTTTTTAGCATAATACATTTTTTTTATGGGAAGAACATGCAATCGGTGGAAAATATTTTTGTTGTATGTACTTCGTTTTCAGCACTCAACCATGGTGCATACACCTCAAAATGAAGTTATACACAGGACTCGGATCATCATGGCTTTTCGGGATACGAGGTTCTATACAAAGTTGTTAAGAATTTGAATATTCCGCCCAAACAGTAGCAATTAGAACCTCTACCACTAGATACCACTTTATGTGTAGTTCATATGCCAGTCTACTAAGCGGCATCTTCATGAATTCACGTATTTCTTAGTGTTTGTTGTTTTCGTTACAACATGCTCTTCCCTTTCTGCGAATTCCAAAATGGCTGATGTGAAGGGGTTAAGTTTATCTGCATTAAGGTTTATTCTACGCTCAAGAAAACTACTGCGGAAACCCACCGAATGTTTAATGAGGCCTTTGGTGAGCAAACTCTAAGCCAAGCAAGAACGTTTGAGTGTTTTAAGCGTTTAAAAGATGGCCAGGAGTCTGTGGAGGATGACAAACATTCGGGTTGACTGTCACCATGCCCAATTCCAGAAACGATCGTGAAAATGCATGAAGTGATCCTTGAGTATTGAAGACAAACAATCAATGACGTTCATAACCTGGTACATAATCTGTGATACGGGACATGTCAACGAATCCTAGCGGATGCATTAAAAATGCAAAAAATTGTAACAAAGTTTGTCTCGAGACCATCGGGATGAAATGTGCACTGAGCCACAAGAAACAGCTCGAGATGACCCAAACTTCCTGTCCAGAGTCATAACTGCCGGTTATGACTCTGGACAGGAATGATGGAGGGTTCACACAGTTCACACACCAAGAAAGGATCGTAATGGTCTACGGCTGTTAAGATATATTTGAAAAATTAACCCCATAGATGTGCTCTTACAGAGGGGGGGGGCAGAAGGTGAATGAACTATGGGTGTATGGTTATGACGGTTATGACCCTGCATTCACCCATACAAAAGCACCAATCTTCATAGTGGAAGACATTTCGGAATTCACAAACAGAGAAGAACACGGTGTAACGAAAACAGCAATAACTAAGAAACACGTGCACTCGCGAAGATCGGCAGCTGAAATACATGCCAAGAAGTATCTAACGCCAGAAGTTCGTACTGCTACTGGTTTGAGCGGAATATTTTAATTCTCGACAAATTTGAGTGTAGCACCTCGTTTAGTATACATATTGAGATACTGTCGCTTCATATTTCTCCCCTTTCCTCCACCTTCAAAGGCGAATTTCTTCTTCCCTCTAGTTTAGTTCTTCATCTCTCTAGTAGAAAAGGAAGAAACTCTCTTGGCTCACCTCAGTTTTACTGTCTAATATTCCAGCAAACGAGCGGACAAAGGTGGACGGCTAGTCACTAATCAATTGTTCCGGTTCTCATAAAACAAGAAGTTAGATGTTCTGTTTTCGACTTGGGATTTGTTTAATTCTTTAATGTCATTTACCGAGTCGTCGAGACTTCACAATTAATTCCAATCTCGATTTCCGGGTACTTTAGTGATCGTGGAGGACGTTCGATAGTTTCATAGAGATAGCAGAAAAAATAATGAAAGAGTTGGCACGCCGTCCGTTACGTGTATTAGAGCGGGGATCGCGAGATTTGATGGCTCGAACGAGGAAAATTCATTAAGGAAATATCCATCAATCATGCGGATGCTTTAGGGACAAATTTTCGGCCCCTCTCCCACTCCCCATACGATGTCCCGCGACATTTATCGACGCCCACCATCCCTCGCCCTCATTTCACTCGGCCGTTAACACTGCCAATTTTTTTCCGGCGAAACGAACGCCGAGGATTGGTCTTGCAGATTTCACTGCACGTTGTGAATAAATGTGGGAAGTGTTTAAGTATGACGTCGCCGTCGAGGATCTCCACCTCGATGAAACCAATTTAATTAGTAAGTACGCAATTAAGCACTCACTTTGGAATGAAGTGTCGAAATCGCCACGTGCAGTTTAACATTTAAGCTGTGGTTTAAAAATGATGAAGATCACGTTATAGTTTGGGGGGGCGTGGTAGATAAATATTCAAAGCGCTCGGCAACGGCGCACAGCGGAAGCCAAACGCACACTGTGATTCACAAATTCGAGCATGGTTCTACCAAGGCTTTCTTGACCTCAAGTACTCAGTGACCTCTTTCGCTACCATCGCCATAAAATATAGTCAGTTTTCGTAATCCACCGCGTTAATTCATTTTAGGTTTTGTGAGAATTTTGTTGGCCGTCATCTAGGAATTATAATAGGCACATAATGGATTGCTCTAGCTTCTCTTTTGCTGATTGCAAAATATGTCAAATTAAGCAATGAACGGCAATTAAACATCGAATGCCATTATGTAGACCGGAGCCTCGATGCCATTATGTAGACTCGAGCCTGGGGGAGGGGACCCGCCTCCCCTCTGCCCACTTCGGTATCTCATGATGTTCTGGTTCCCTGAAAATACCACAGTTTTAAGATTCAGCTGGAGGTATACAGATGCATCCTTGTATTTTAAACCTAATACGACCAGTAGACGAATGCCTTACCCACTAGATGACCACGCCACCTTAACAATCATCATGAAAGAAAACATTTGATTCGATTACTAGGTACGTATCATTCGCCTACTGCACCCATCTCGACGAACCATCAAAGAGCGGGATATTTTAAGATGGCACTCTTTTTCTTTTTTGAATATTGGCCAGCATTAAAGATAATTTACCTCTGTGGAGTAATTTTATAAACGATCCGATAAAATGTTTCCGTTACATAAATTCTGATAAGTGAAAACGCTAAATCCCGAGGTACTATCACAAAATGAGAGGCTATCTGGATTAATTAAAGTAATGAATTTTCCACAATTAAAAATTATGTTAACTTAGGTAACCTCCCAAGAGGAAATGAAGCCTGTGATCCTCATAGGATACTGTGTAACGAAGTCTCTAAGGAAATAAAAAATATATGTTTTTTGACCTCTTATTTCCTAAGCGTTTTACATTTTCCACCGGTGCAAATGGCCAGCACTAATGATGATTAACATGTGCAGTAATTTTATAAAAAATCCCCATAAAATGTTTTCAGTCACATAAATAAAGCCTTACGATGAGTAAAGCTCCTCTAGATTTAAAATGACAGTCAAAGTTGCGCGCCAACACTGTTGTCGGCCTTTCCGTTTCTATAATCAATAAAACGATCAAATCAGCCCAATTGTTAATCCTCGCAGGTGATAAAGTGATCTTAATTGGCTTATAATATGCCATACTAATAATTTTAGAGTGAAACAAGATGTACTGCAAATTAAGACAATTTACTGCAAGGCCTACTATGCCTTCGCTTTAGATAGCACCACCCCGCATCCTTGGGAGTACCGGAAAAAAATTGTTTGCCTCATAGGGTGACCTATACTCGAGCGCAAGTGAACTTATCCATCCTAATTTGCTTAGAATCACAAATTAATTTTGGAGCAACTTTTTGAGCGGAATTTACTGGTGGAAGGGTTAGCAATGCAACGTCTCGTCGACTTTCAACACCTACCGACATCGATCTCACAACAGGGCGAAACAACGATTCCTCAACGATTGGACACCTGTGAAGGTAGTGATTTGAGAGAGTTATCCTCGTCCATTCTGCAGCAAGTTCCGGATAATTACAAGATTCAGTGACGATTACCAAAAGATGTTCAGAAATCAAGAAAAAGCTGCTTGGGGGTGTAGCGAGTGCTTAATATAATAACGTTGATAGAAGTGCGAATCAGCGAATTTGTAAAGCCTATCAGTTCTCGTACAATATCTGGGGGCTTAATGAAAAAGAATGAACGTTGAAAAGTTGATAACCTATCTGAACTTGTGGATATATTTATACAGTATTTTATTCCATGTCTCTGATAATACTAATCAGCATATTAACGCACAATAACGCGATTCTATCAATGAATTTCTCACTGGAACTAATCATGGCAGATGAAGTCTTAGAAGTCATAAAAGCGATCAGAACAAAAAAGTCACCAGGGGGAGATGATGCTCGTTTACGCCGAAAAAGGGCATGTGAATACACTTGCTCCAACGCCAATCCACTCGATTAATTTGTCGTTACAAATGAAGTTCACACTACACATCGTAAATTTTAATGTCTTCCCTAGTTTTAATAAAAATGAAACGTAAAGTAAAAATAATATGAATCAGCAAGCATTCTGTTTGTATTTTCCAAAATACGTAAGTCCAATATTCATATGTATGTTTTTTTTAGGCTAAAAGTCAAATAAGTGATTTGAAAAACGTTTTAAACCAAAGAGAACTACATTTTATGAATGTAATTAATTCGATGTAACCTACCTTTACTAGTAAAACAGGTCATACTAGTTCCCCCAGCATCACCTAATATTTTCCATTCTATCTCTAAAAAAATCCACATTCTCACCGTATCTCTCCGAGGTAATTGACGGTATCGGGAATTTTACGAATGTAATTATTTCCACACCCTGTTGCAACTGAAGACAAGAAATCGTTCCTACTTCTCTTAGATTTCTGCAGCGTAGTACTCCGAAATATGACTTACACGTCATAAACGAGCATGGTCCCTTTAACCCGATCGTAAGCCTTCCGGATCCGGATATCCGGATACAAAACTTCAAGGGACAAGAAAAAGAAGATAAAAACACGCTTGCCATTCTCTATTAATATTTTATAGACTAGTTTTGAAGCGATGCATCATTTTAAGTCTCTGCTCAGTTTGATAGTGGCATTTATATACATACACGCATTGAGACAGTAGGGGCGGGCGGGTGAGGTTAATGGAACCAGTCCGGAAGTGTTTAGTGGAGGGCTAGAGGGAGGGGAGGAAGGGGCGTAGAAGTGTGGGAGCACCAGCCAGGAAAATCCAATATATGTCACTGTCAAACTGAACAGGCACTCGATAACGTTGCAATGCATCAAAACTAGTCGTCCTTATAAAAATATCACAGGAAATTTGCTAACGTTTTTTTAACACTTCGAAACTATTCCACCACATCAGACTTCATATCATATCACAAGAAGAAAAGCTGATTCGCAGAGTCCTCTTCTCGAAATAATTGATAATTAATCGGAGAGCCGATGATCAAAGTGATTACCGACTCCCTTTTGAAGTTTTGGATCCTATCTTCTGAAACCCATTCAATTCACCTTTGGGGTGTTGATCTGGGGGGATTATGGAAATAAAATCTGGTATTAAAATAAAAAATCCCTTGATCAATTGATTGGCATTAATTGTCAATTACGCTTAAGCGTTCGATTAAAAAACATGTTAAGCAGGACCACAAGCATTAAGATCACATTATATAAAATGTTTTTGATACCTTAGAAATAACAAAAGACGATTTTTAAATATCAACGAGAATAGCAGAAAAACCATGTGCACCAGATATAAATCACGGAAATCTTCACATATTAAAAAGCACGTTTGTTACCGTACGTTTTGGTTTTCAATGCCATCAGGAGAATAAGATAATAATTTCTACTTCCCACGCACAATGTTAGCCTAACATATAGAAATTCTAGTTATAAAGGTAACATGGGATAAAAAATTTAGTTGTATTCTAGAAATCAACGTCCCATGTCTGTAATAAACCTATGAATATCCGCACATACCTCGGAAGTCCCCGTAACAGAATTTGCTGTCATAAATATGAGAATGATATGCGACTCTGGGTGAAATTGACACTAAATTTTACTTTTAAATTATTTTTAAGAAAAAGATATTTCACTTCGTTTATCAGGAGAATTTACTTTACGATATTATTTACTCTTGCGTTCCATTAGAGAAAAATTTCGTCCTCGCTCTACTGTCGAGTGAGCGTTGGTTACTCATCTTATTTTGAAAATTTTGCGCGAGCAATAAATTATCTGAATCTCATAATAAATTAGTACATTTTGCGGGGGCACTCACAGGTATTCGAATTAGTACGCGAATGACTAGTGTTGACGGAAGGTGGTAAAACCTTGGAGAATGATCGCAGGTACATTTTTTTGCAATGAAAAATTAACTTTAAAAAATATATTAAACTTCGTAAAGCCTACCTGCCACAATTAAAAAAAAATACAAATGACAATCTAGGCCCGACTTACATATATGTATTGAATATTTTAAGAGCCTATTTAAGTAACTTTCACAATTAAGGTCTTCTTTAACTAAATGCTTGGCTTTGTCTCTGCATCCAAATGGTCCTGTTTTCTGCTGCTCTCTTGAGTTGTACCATGGAATAAATCTCTATAGTTGTAAGAAACTCTTGGACTCCATCAATTCCTGTGCTCTGTTTAAATACTGCAGTCATGGTCTTCTTCTTTCTTTCTTCCCTAGCACCTTACCCTCCATAACATTTGCAGTTAAATGATTGTGTCTAAGCCTCAGGGTAAGGATAAAGGCTTATCCTTAATCTGGGATATGAGGACACAACCAAAGAATTTAATTTTCCTTTTTCCATTGTTTTAATGAGGTCCCCCTTCTCATTCAAGTATTTTCTTTAGAACTTACACGTTTGTCATCCTTTCAATTCAGCGTGTCTTTATCGTTATCGTCCGTCTTCAGACTCACATTACTAACTACACTTAAACGGTTTCTTTCCCTCCTTCCTAGGATCCTACTCCCAATTTCATAGAGAAATGTCCTCCACACGAAGGTTTTTGCTGAAGTTTTCCGAATTCTCAAAATCTAAATGACTATCTGTTAGGAGGTTCCTCATACTTTGGAAGGTCTGT
>LYUA01000026.1:399435-426239 GCA_002093875.1 Calopteryx splendens | reverse complement strand
AGCCCCTTGCAGGTAGACTGTGCGAAAACTGCCAAGCCCATGCCATGAAGTTAAAAAGGAAAGGAAAAATATTACTTGCGCATTAATTTAAGTACTTAATCTTAATTAATTAATTTTGTATTTATATTAATTTTGGTGATATTTTTAGGTAAATCGTCTATTTTTCATATTGCCTATTGTTTATTATATTTTTTTATAGTTTATTTACTATTTTATTATTTACTATACTATTTTTACAATTAGGTACACTACTGCAACTAAATATATTGGCGAGTGGCAGTTTTCGCACCACCAGTGAGGGCCGATGTATCAGCCCAGTGGCAGTAAAAGGGTTAAATGACTTAAGCTTGGATATTTAATTAAAGGGATATTTCATATGATTTTTCATGAAAATTATGAATATCAATTAAAGAAATTGCTCATTTTATTACTATAATCATTCCAAGAGACAGAATGCTCTGTTCTTCCCTTAAGAGTTCGAAAATGTATCTAATTATTTTACATGTAGTCGTATTCTACTAGTTAATTTTTAATGCCAAGTATTTAAGGAACTCAAAATGTGATATCCTATACAATCTGATAAAATGTATGACTTGCTTCCTCAGTGAAAATCTTCATTGCAGTTGATTCTAAATAGTGAAGAACTTGACTTTTTTAAATGTTGTGTTTATTAATATTTTAATAGTTTATCTTCATCAGGATAAATATATTTTTATATTGAATAAATACATGTTAAAATTGCTATCAGGGATTTCCTGGTTGAATTTTTATAAATTTTACCTTGCTGCTGTTATAGGAGTTACATGTTAATTTTTTTCTAGTAATATTTTATTTGGCAGCAGAAACAGGGTTTCCAGATGCTCTTAACAAAATGTAGGAAGTTAGAGGAAAATGTTGGGCATCGTAAATCATAGGCTTAGAGGCAAAAAAAGTGCAAATATATTGTCTTTGCATCCATTTTATATTTCTTTAAAATATGTGCTATGTACTATATATATGCTGACAGCAAAATCATGTTTGTTTCTTCCTGCTTTAAATGTTGTACACTTTGTTGCTAAACATTTGTGACATTTGGACTTCCTTGACAGCATTTTGGCAAAATGCTTAAACACATGCTGTGACGAAGCACTCTTGATACCATACATGTACAACATTTTTCTCGATATTCTTAGAGTGTTCCATCTTGACTCATCGCAGTATTACAATCATGTATATTTCAATATATATGGAATTTCAATATACAGGAAACTTGACTAGTTTTGAATGTGTTGTCAATTTAATGTAAAATTATGAAACTGGTCGTCTCAAAAAAGAAGGGCATTTAGAATTTTCAGATATTTCTCCTTGATACTGGAAATAAGTTTAAATTTTAGGGTATGTCCACAATTTTCTGGACATCTGGTAACCCTGGAGCAAGGACATTTTTTAAACCAACAAAACCGATGTAATTTTTATCAATGTGATAAATAATTATCCAATTGATTTATTTTGTTTCTTATTTTTGTGTGTATTGAATTTGTATTTGTTTAATTTATAAGTTGATGTTTTTAAATATTAATTTATTCCAGTTCATTGATATTAAAACAGTTATTGCTAGTTAGCTAAGATAATGGCAAGATAGCATGCCACATTTTGTGAAAAGAAACTCATGTAAGCTAAGCATAGAACTCCTCAAGTCAACCATTATTAATCTCCTCGGGGAAAAAAGTTGTAATATGTTATATAATTTTCTTAGAAATTGAAAATTGTGGATATGTATGCAGCCTCCTTTATGTGTACTTAATTTCAAGGAATGGGTGATTGCAATTCATCATATTGCTCAGTCAAGTTGGGCATGTTATTTTGTAAAAGAAAAGCATTTATTTTCTTGCATAATTTTATGCAATAAATTATAAAGCCATTAATTCTGTTCATAAAACTTTTTAAATACTCATTTGTTTTATCTCTTTTGTTTGTATTTTTAGTGCTGTTATGAATTTCAGTTTAATAAATGTTTAGCAAAGGTAACTGCAGTTGTACTATACTCTTTGACTAGGCATTTTATAACCTATTTCTGTAGCATGTTCATTTTGCTACTCAGTATGACTGGGCACACAATTATAATTGTGCTTTGTCTTCCTATGTACTAAATTTTTTTTAATTCAGCAACCAATAACCACAAGTAATTGGATGGACCTTTTATGGATTGACTTAAATTTGGGAAAGGCAGAATATAAATATTTTCATAAGTCAATAATGTCATCACCGTCATTAGTCCATCAATCTGAAGAATGGTTGACTGCAGCCCTCCATTCTCTCCTATCCATTGCTAGTTCTCTCATATCCTTATAGCTCTGCTTTCCTATGTCCCTTTTTATTTGATTGACCTATTGGTTCCTTGGTTTTCCTCGTGGTGTCTTTCTTTCTAGTATATTCTTCACAAATACATGGTGTCTCAAGGTATGTCCAATCCATCTGGTTCGTTTCCATGTGGTGCTCTATATGGTCTTTTCTTCTTCTACTCGTCTGTATACTTCCTTATTTCTGACTTTATTGGTCCACTGGATTTTCAGCATCTTCCAACACTAGGTTTTGAAGGATTCCATTCTTCTCTGATATGCCTAAAGAACTGCCAACATCTCTGATTCATAGATTGTCATGCTCCTTGTGAATGTTTTCAGTCATTGCGTTTTTGAAAGTAGTCCTATCTTCTTTCAGCACAGTAAATGCCTCTTGATCATGAATGCAATCTTTGCTTGAGCTATCATTCATTTGTGTCAGCCCAGTTTCTTTCACCCCATGTTATGCTGCTTCCAAGGTAGGTGAAGGATTCCCATTGCTCTCCTTTCAGCACTACTGGTAAGCAAAGTATGCTACATTCTTCCCCGTTCAATTTAATCCCTTTGATTCCTATTTCTTCTACTTGCTTCTGTCCCTCTTCCAATTACATATACGTAAAAAAATGCTGGTGAGAGATTGCGTCCTTGTCCAACTCCTTTATTTATTCTTGCTTTTATTTTCCTTCTACCTTTCATAATCATTGTGTCTATTTGATTGTTATGCAACTGATAAGAGTATTCTTCTCTCCTTACAATCCAATTGTAGTTTTTCAACAAGTTTGAATATCTTATTCCACTTGACATTTTCAAAGAACTTCTCCATATCTTTGAATGCCATACACAATGATTTGTTAATGTGTATCATTGTCAATAACATACATAACCATTTACATATATGATCAAATTTGACCTGGTCAGGACAGTGTTGAGCTAGAGTGAGTGATCTCAGAATCCTTTTAATATTTTATCTCAAATGAGTGCAATGTATTCAATATCATCATCATAATGACCGTGGAAGACTTGTACAGTATGAATGAGGTTTGTCTAAAAAGAATCAGACCTTTGACTGGCAAAAAAATGTTGCATACCTGATGTCCCCAATCCCCTTCAAAATAGGCCCCTTGTGCCTCCACGCACAAGGCCTACTGATCCTTCCACTGCTGGAAACATTTATTGAAGGCATCTTTTGGAATTCCCTACAACTCTGCTGTCACATCTTCTCTCTACTCCAAATCAGCAGCTTTCCGATTCACATTTGTACAGCCATGACTCATCTCCAGTTGTCACTGTGTTGAGAAACAGGATCGGTGTGGGTAGTTCCCAATATGTCCTGAGTTATTTCGAGTCCAATTTGTTTCTGTTCCTACATCAGCAGTTTGGGATTAAATTTCACAGCCACTTCATCCATGCCCAATTTATCCTGTAAATGTTAATGTGCAGAATCTTTGCTGATCCTAACCTTATCAGAGGTTTCACATATTTTCAAATGATGATTTTCCATTATCAAAGTTCACATCTTCTTGGCAAAAGCTGCACTGTTAGCTATTTTTGGCCTTTCTCCACAGATGTATGGGAATTTTTGGATAAGGTGAACCGCTCCTTCATTTGGGTTTCCTCCATGGCATCATCTTCAAACACCTGCCAAATCATACAAATTGTTTTGACTTGGGAATCACCAAGCTTCAGACAAAACCTGATGCAACATCTCTGCTCTACTCATTCTTTCATCTTGAGCAAACTGGAAATCTGACAAGCACTTAGTACAGAACCTAAAAAAAATGGCTACCAAACAGTGAATGATGCAAACAGTGGTGGTGCAAAAATTCAGGCATGCCCATGAAGGTGGAAAGTAGCACTGCCTTACCATTATGACTTTGCACGTGAAAATTTATGGTCCTATCTTTTTTAGACTGTTCTAATATGTACTTAGATTGGTCCTGAAGTAGGGTGAGTGATTTCAGACTCCTCTTATTGTTTTATTTCAATAGAGTATTATCATTAAATGAGGTAAACTTTGTACTTTTCCAACAGATTTTTAGTTCCGACTGTTTCACCTTGATAAGGCATCATGCAGACTAGATAATGCCTAAACACTAGAAATCAAGGTGAAACCAGTCATAGTGAATAAAAATCTTGCTGATAGCTTGATAAAATGCATTGAATATAGGTACCTATGTAGTTGGATTCAGTTAAGTTTGTCTTTACATGCTTATAATTACTTCATGGTTATTAGAGACCACTTCTTACCACAAGTTATTCATGTAGGCAGCAAAGTTGTCAGCTTATTCAATTGTCTAGGATTTTATTTCTAAAAGTCACCTTTATATTTTCTTTATGACTTACGATATTACTTTCTTACTGTCAATGTTAGTGGTAAGTAAAAGGGGGGTGGTAGTCCAGTGGGTAGAGCACCAAGCTACCTATTTGAGGGCCCGGGTTCGATTCCAGGTGATGCCTCTGGGCACCTTCAGCTTCGTCCAAACTGAGTGATTTTTTGGGTTACAGGTCATCCTGGGAAATCGCTGGTGTCACAGGGAAAGGAACTGGCCTCTCCTACCCTGATGAGTGAATTTCAAACACCATTGGGCTTAGTATTGGGTAAGTTCTACCATCACCTACCAAACCAACCTTAGGGTTGATTACTGTGATTTTGAGTACTGAGCCATGAGAGCCACTGAGGCACTTAAAATTCAATATAATTCAAAATCAAGTCTTATGGAAAATCCATTTCCATATGTTTCACTTGGAACATTTTACCTTTTGGATACCTTATACTAATCTACTGGCTATTACATTTACATATTATCTCACTGGAACCTCAGTGTTCCTATGTACCATCTACTTTGGCAGACAAACATAGACTGAAAGGATTAAAAGCACCAACTAATCTGAATATCTAACCTGAGATCCTTTGAAAAATAAGCACTAAATAAAAGCTTAATAATACTAAATATTTATAATTAGTTGGAATATGAATTGGGGAAATTTTCTTTGTTACCTGTTTTACCTAAGTTCAGAATAAAAAAATTTAAATAGCACAGTTAAGTATCCAATCTTCATTTAGTCAATTCTACTCTGATATCTTCTTTCCTCCGCTTCGCTGATTTTCTTACCTTCTTCACACATTTTGTTTCTAGATGACTCCGAGCAATTTGTGTAACAATTCACTTCCAATACAATAGAGAAATCAAATACCCATAACAATCAGTATTTCACAACTTCTTACTCTAGGTATCCTCAACCAAGGATTCATCTTTCCAAATGCCTGCAAATTGTGATTCCAATTGCATCAGATTGGAACCTCAATAGAGAAAGAAATGAAATAATAGCATATTAGTATTCTGATTGGTTCAGTCATGAATGATATTGAAAAAGTATTTATGCATGGTAGGACAGATACCACAAACTGATCTTTATCATCAAGTGGTAGTTTAATGGTTAAAAATAATGATGAAATAGCATAACAAAGTGGTGCACAAGCTTGGGATTTGAGGGCATGATTACTCCCCTATCTCCCCCTCCATGGATTATCTGCTATATCACTTTTCCTACCACTTGTTTAATTAATTTCCTCTCCTCTCTTCCTTCTGTAAAATTTTTTCCTCCCCTATCTCATTAATTTCCCCCTCTTGCACCTTTCTTGATCCCCCAATACAGAATTCAGCCCCACCTATGCACCATATATCAAATGTCTCCCAAAACAGGCATGCAATACTCACAACAGTTTCATGTAAAGAATATCCTCTTGAGCACCATGTTAACTAAATTAATACTCAACTAAAAACACCAGTTTAGCTTTGATTTACCAACTCTTTATCGTTTATTGCTTGGTAAGTTTTAAGCGTCCATTTTTCAGTATTTTTAGAGGTGAGGCTTTCTTTAATTGCCTTATATTATTAACACACTGGTGTTTTTCTCTCTAGTCCCTCTCCATTTTCCCCAATCTTCACCAATACAGCCTCCATAATTCTTAAACCTATCTTGGTGGCCTTACTTTTGATCCTTAAAAACATGGACTAAAATGTTGTCACTAACCTTTCTTTACTGCACCCTTCAGCTCTGTTTTGTTTGTTTACTGCTATTTGAATAGAAAAGATGAAACACACCAGCTATAGGTGGAACAGAGTGGCACAGTTAGTTCTTCGTTATAGATTTTTTTTCTTTTCTTCTATTTGAATGAAGATTGTAGTTTACTGTTGACCCGAGAGTACCAAGATCAAGTCTGAGTGACTCCTAAGCAAGACTCCTAGCTGTGTGATTTTCTGGCTGCCATATTTGTCTGGTAAGCCTTATGCATAGGAATATTAACTGTATTTTACGCAAAATTGCATTTGTTCACTTGATTTAAGGCTCACAATAAGAACGAGGGGGACCCCAATTCTCATCTATCTACATCTGCAAAAGTATACAGGAATCCAAATATCTTTCAAACAGATTTATATAAGAAGTCCCTTTTCCCTCACACAATTCGTGATCACAATAGTAGGAAACATGTACGGCAATTTGATCTTCCCAAAAGTGAAATGATCCAGAGTACCAATAATAGTCGAAGATGTTAGTGGCCGGTGACCTAAAACCACCTGCTGCACTGGCTTATGGGGCAAGATGTAATGAGGATATAAAATATTGATTATATTGGATTATAAATAAAGCTGCAAATATTTATTTCTTGATTCTTTTGTTGAGATATTTCAAATAAAAATCTCAACAAAAAAGACTTTTCTCGGCTCTACCTCATATTTTATAAAAAGACCACACCCACCAACTAACCAATTTAATAAGTAACCCAGCAATTTATTTATTTCTCTTGGTACCCACACTAGAATTCACACTGGTAGCTACCAGAACAAACCATGTGTATTGAGAACTATTTTCTGTTCCCATTCAAACAGAAACGTAGTTATGTGTCCAAGCCTGGCGTTAATGAGAAAGAAAATTGATAACACTGAGTATATATCACTCCTGCTTCCAAAACTTTGTGACAAAAATACTTGCATGGAAAGATAATAGAAAAGGCCAAACTAGAAAATGTCTTGAACCTGCATCTCGATTTCCAACATTCCTCAGGATTAAGATTCATACCTCCCCATGTGACCTTTTGTAAACATAAGTACACATGTCAAAACAAAATTGTGGTACCTCTTGCCAGCCCCCAATCTCCAAGGCTTTAGTCATGGGGTCCTGGCAATTACACATGGGGGAAGGAATACAGGACAGTGGGCCGGAAATAAAACTTTCAGATCTGTCATTGAATTGATAAGAGTTAGAATAAAAACCTTCCAACATATTCACACAAAACTGATGAATAGTTGACTACAGGGTGGTTAGTTAAATCCAATCACAAAATCGGCAGACTTTAACAGCTTTTTCCAATATTTTTCCCATCTTCTAAAACCCCAAATATTATCGTTTTTGTCATGATCGCTCTGGATTATTTGGAAATCGTAATAGTAGCAACTATGGAATTTACTTACATAATGAAATGAAAGTTTTTCAGATGTTTCTTTGATAGCGCTCATTGAAATTGACACGCCTTGAGCCAAGTAGGTTATTGTGAAGATTTTGGCAGAAATAACAAACAAAACTTGAACAGCAATCTCTTGGAAAATTTCAACCACTTCCAAAGATAATTTTATTTTTCCCACCGCTTTCAAAACTAAGAAAAGAACAACGCTAAAAAAGGTTTGCAAAAATAAATTTAGAATTTTAATGAATAGAAGAGAAACCAAGCACTTCCACTGGATATTGTTATTATTATCTAGCGTAATAACATTTATAAGCCATTTTCACTTTTTTTGCAATCGCCATTTTCTCAAGTTTTCGTTGCTCAAATTAGAAAAACATTCTTTGAAAGACATCTGAAAATAATTTCTAATATCCCTTGAAAAATACCGTGAATATCCGCGAAATTCCCTGACATTTCCCGGTCGCGGCGATTTCCATGACTTTTCCTTGATTTCCCTGACGCTGGCTAACCTGTAATATACCATAGTTACGAACAAATGATATTTTTTAACAATCCAAACCTTAGAGCATCCAATGAATTCAGTCTAAAGCTCTGTTGTCACTTCTGACGAGGTTAAAATCTTGGGGCTTTAGTCTTCTTCCTACTTCCACAACCGTGGCCATCTCTCTTCATCACAGTCGTGCTCACAACCATAGCTTACATCCTAGAGAAGGTGATAGTCTTCCGTAAAAATATTCATCCTTCTGTATAAGGAGTTTTTTTCACAGGGTTTACAAATAGTCTTTCGTGGTTAGTCTCCCATTCCTTTTCATTCTCGTCTTGATCTCCTAAAAAATCAGCAAGAGGTGAAGGATATTAACAAACATTTATTCTCATAAATTAATACATTGTAATTTCCTTCAAAATGTCCTGAGACAAACAAATATAAACATGTCATCTTTCATTAAGACCTCATGAATGACCCATACTGATTTCCAGTACGTCCACTCCTATAACAAATGCTTAAAATGGTTAACATTCTCTACTTCTTCTATTTGTTTAAAAACACTGGGACAAGTCTATTAGCAAACTAGGAGAATAAACATTTGGATGAATTCACAGGCACCTTTAGGGAAGGACAATTTATTGCCATTTTTTGCGTCACAAATGATTCGTTTCTCGCCATTTCTCGTGACCTGTGCGCAAATACTTAACCCAAGCACTGAGCCTCATTTTGGTCCCTTAATTAAATATTTTTATTTATCATCATCCTTTTTTCAAAAAATTGGAGTCGTTAACAAAGTTAAGTTTCTTTACGACTGAGTAAAAATATACCTGATGTTAAAGTAGTTGTCAGGGCTTTTTTTTCTTTATTTTTTAATAACAATTTTCCTATTCAACAAATGAGCACTTCCCAAAACTCTCTCCCTATTACGTAGCGTACATTTGAACACCCAAAATGTACTGAGATATGCTCCGTCATTGAACATGTAAGTCTGCCTAAATTTGGTGATAAATGACCGCGAAACCAATGACGGCTGAAGTGAGTAGTTTATAAAGGCTCAGTACTTGACCCATTAATAATTAAGAAGACCACATTAAGGCTTAAAATAGGCTCGCCGATGCACATGGGTTAGGGTGTGCCCATCCGATGCAGAAATGGTAAAGTAATTTGGAACAGGAATCACAAGAAGCCAAAGACAAAAAAATTCAAGAATAAATTATGTACTACCGCGCACACGAGTTTGTAGATGGCATAATGAAGACAATCCACCACAGTATACATCTCTACAAGATCAGCGTCATCACGGGGAACAAAGTCATCAAACGAGAGGATGCATCAAACTGGATAGCTCTTTTTAGCAAGGCGACTAAACGAACTTCCAGGATGATCAAGAGCCTTGAAATACAAAAAAAAATAAAATATTTCGTGTATGCATACCTACACACGTTCACTTCAATTTTTTTCGATTCTTAAAAAAATCGTTTTGTCCTACTGGAAAAAAATACCTCCTACTGGAGGACTGGAAGCATTCACTCCACCGAAATGTTCGACGCCCGGTGAATCGCAGGACTCTCACTTTTTCTTTTTCTTGGGCCCACCCGCGGCCACTCGGTACGTCGCCCCGGGCCTCTGCTCCCTGGGAATGTCCCCGGACTTCGAGGACCCGCCGCCGCCTCCGCTCCCGGGGACGGCCGGGGTGACGTGCAGCTTGGGCACCGGCGGGGCGCCGCTCCCGCTCCCCCCTCGCAGCAGGAACTTGGCCGCGGTGGCAGCCGGGGTCGCGGGCAACACGGGGGAGCTCGCGCAGAGCGCCGCGCTCGTCAGCTGCTGCGTGACCACGGAGGAGTTGGGCGTGGGCTCCGAGATGGCCACGGAGGCCGTGGAGGAGCGGAAGGCGCGGCGAAGCTTGGAGCGGAGCCAAGAGGAGCCGCTCCCCGCGCCGCCCGCACCCCCAGCCGACTGCCTCTGCCCCAGCTCCTGGTGCGGCCGGATGAAGGCCGCGTCGCCCAGGGCCGGCTCGCTCCCCCAGCGACCGTTGGCACCGCTCCTCTCCAACAGGCGGTTCTTGGAGAGCTTTTCGATCGCCTCGGCGCACACGTAGCGGCCGCAGAAGCGGGCCCACTGCTCGGCCCGGAAACCCCTGCCGCTGTCCCTCAAGGTCGGAGAAGCCCCTGGAGAGAGAGAGAGAGAGAGAGAGCGCACGGAGCGATGGAGGAATTAGAATCAAAGAGTGGTCAGACCTCGAAATTTGCCCCCCTTCAGTCGCCTTGAAATCATTTACATGGGATAGGAGAGAATTAAGTGAGCGTTCGTTACACATCGTAATTTAAATCGTGTATCAAATATACATGTATTTCATACCTACGCGTTCTATAAAAATAATATTTATAAAAAATTATGTCAGGAGGCGATAAATTTCGTCGATATTTGATGTGACCTATGCAGAATATGGGCTCAATAATAGATAATTGGCATTATGATCTCTAAAAGAACCCTTTGGATTTGCAGGATCCACCGCACAACTGAAGGCCCGCGCTGGTCAGCTGAATCGTCAGCCCTGCCCGCAAAAAAATTTGATTTGAATTCATCCAAAATATATTACGAAAGACACACAAAAACATCTTTAAACATGACAGGCGTATCTAACAATACTTTCAACGCTGAATTATCATTCACATAGCTCGATGGATGTAAATCGTATCGCCATCTCAATATATTTTCTTTTTATTGATTAATGTTTTATATCGAGGTTCTACACTAGAAATGTAATCACACACCTCCCCATGTGTATTCTTAAAAATATATTCTAACGCATCAAGATAAATATGTAGGAAATTATTCATATTTAATCGATTATATTTAATAAAATTATTTAATTTTTATTATATTAACCACGGCAATCCCGCGCACGGCTTAACGGCTCCCGCTAGTTAAGTAAGAATTGCACCAATAATATAAATACTATAGAAATAAACACTCAAAATATTAATACAGTAATTGGAAATTGATATACTCTGAATAACTACACAAATTTACCAATAAAATGGGAGATTAAAAAACCTCACGAAGATATTGATGGAGGCGGAAAAGAAGACGAAGTACAGTAAGTACGGTAATTGATTGTGATAATCTAGGAAATAAAAAACTTAATTAGGGAAAGGAAGACCTTGTGCTCCAAAATAACTATTCAAAACATAATAGCATGTATACCGTGACGAAAAATTCTCCTGAAAAATGCCAATTTAAAATAATTACGCAACATTAAAGCAGTCTGAATCCACGTGTCTGCATAGTGGAGCATTAGGATTTCGAGGAATGGCATAGAATATAATGGAATATTTCAAGATATCCTATTTATTGGACGATAGTGTGTCTCAAACGCTCTAATATCTTATACAATAAGTCAGATTGTATAAACATAACGCCTCATTGCACGAATTACGGCATTGAGGATTCCAATCTAAAAGATATCTTTTAAAGTGCCAAACAGCGTTATCGTACGAGGTCATATTGACCGCGATAGAAATTAACACGGAGTCACGTTCATTTAATTATTCAAGGGGCAGTCGCTTGACACTGGCCAACATCAGCATCGAACGACGTTATGACGAAAAAATTGCTGCCTAACGCTTCGGAGCGGAAATCTATCCAGAAATAATTTGCATTCTCCATGTGAACGTGTATACACAGGTTCGAAATGGCCATTTATATATCTTATGTCGTCGCTGGGTGATATATAATTTGAAGTCAAAATGTAGTGTAGTGTTTTGGGAAAAAAATTAGCCACACTTAATTTTATCAGAAACGGATTTTTTTTAGAATATACTTATCCAATCCCTTATTCCACGCGTTATATTATGATTAACGCGGCCATCTGTCTTATCTCATACAATGAAGTCCAATAATATTTTCTTGATTCTGAGTACCTCCCTTTTTGGAATGATAATGTGGGCGCCTAAGTGCCCTCTATATTTCTTTTAAGCCATCCAGAAGTAAAAAAAGAGCTGAAATTGAGGTAAAGTTTATTGATTTTTCCAGTTCATTTTTATCTGCCAATTACCCTTTAAACACCCAAACCCTCAGTGGCACGGAAATTTTCTCCTGAAAAATACTTACGAAATAGAAGGTATTTATTTTCTGATCGATGCCGGGAAAAGTCTATAATGTCCGGCATATCTCTTGCACAGGGGCTTTCGAGGGATAATTCATACCGTTCTTCCGCGGGAGCAAAAAAGAATTTACTTTCGTCATTTCCTCCTTTAATCCTCAATGCTACGCGAGCTGGGGTATTACTTAAGAAGTTCGTAATACCATAGTCGCGGCTGATACTTTTTATAACTGTAGAATGAAGCTCGGGGACTACGTTCTAGTGCAGTGAATGTCCTAAATTTTTGAAGAAAAAAAAGGCCTACTTTGAAGGAAATGACTGTCGTCTGAAAACTCGGAGGAAATAATCATCGCGTGAACAGAATTGATGTGCAAAATACTATATAAAGGCGTCCATGAGGGCGCTCGGCATGATGTCATCGGGATACTAGAATTACAATGTACATGTTATTAAAATTATTACAATGTACAAGATATTAAGCTAAGTTTATGAATGCAAGCACAGGAAAAATAAAAGAGCACCAGGCCTATGAATCATAAATGTTGTATTTAGCCAACCTGGGAAGGAAAATTACACGAGAATAGAAAGAGTATTTAAACCTCTAGGTTAGGGGGTCTCATTTCACTTATTTTATCTCCTCTCTTCCAATAAATTAGGAGATTTGGGAGATTCCCCGCTATATCATAAGTGTACTCCATTGTCCTGAACTATATTCCCATAATTCTTACTCTGGTCCGGTCCCTTGCAGACGAAAGAGTTACAATCCTGGATTTTTTGACGCCCCTGCAATACTCACTTTCTTGATGCAAAAACTTTTGCAAATCTAGATCTACTTTGAACTTTAAAGGACTCTTTAACTATCTCTCATCTCTGATAGAACCCAAAAACTTGCATCGTATTCTAAGCGTTATATAAAAAAAGCTGCATTGTATCAAGCGAGCTGTCACGTGAGCGTGTAACTGGGAGAGAGAGTGCTTGGAAGTGGATTTTAAGCCCCGGATTTCGTTTCACTTACGGCGCTAACTTCAGCACTGATTTGATTCTGCGTAAAGATGCGTAAAACTCCTTCCAGATGATTACACTACGCAAATCTTCGAATCCGCTGCACGCGCTGGACTTCCTTGCGTCCCACCAGTGAGTCGTGGCCGGCTGAGATTACCTGCTCGCGTACGATTTCACCCTTGAGGCATCTATGTTACAGAGACATTACGCTGCTATGCTGTTACTAATGACGTAAGAAGTTCCCCCGGCCAGAAATCGTGCGTAGATAAAATTTCTATGCATTATTTACCAGCGTCAAGTATTCCAAAAAAAAAACATTTCTGATGCAGGCAATGGTTAAAATGTTGATGGCATAGAAAAATGTTCCATCGAAAACTTTTCCACGCTGCCGCATGGTGATGTATTTTTATACGGCAGACTGCCCCATAAAACATTCACTTAGACTGAGAACTGAACCTGAAGTTCTTTATGAGCAAACCTTTCGAAGCCTTCGATGGTACATTTCGAAGTTGTTTATTACATAAGAGCGATGCAAATTAGTTAAGCCTGTGGAAGGCAGTAGCGCAAACAAATCGCCTCGACTCGAATCGCATCATGTGTGGGCTAATTTCGTGAAGGATAATTTTTTTCCGTAGCAGCTCCATTGGGACTGTCTCGGAACAAAGAATGTGGGATAATAATATAATAATAAACGACACGAGTTTTGAAGTCATTTTAAGCGGTTTCCTCTGAAAGCGAAAGGCTCGCGGTTCATTTCCTAGTGCGAGAAAAATTTTACCTGGGGCATCCATCTTGGAAAACATAATAAAATAATTAAAAAATGCACCTAAATCTTCAAGTGGTACGCCAATTCGTAAAGGTCTCCGCTATTCGCATAATCGCGAATAATTTCACCATCGGAAAGCTATTCACACCGCAATAATTCCATTGCACTGCATTAATGCAGAGGAAGGATTGGTTTGGCAAGTGTAATGTCTCATCATTCCTATCGTCGAAATCAATACTTGGGACGAAAGTTACCCTCGCAATAAGAGAAATGAGGGACAAAAACAATGTTTGGCTACTGACACTATTAATGCCACATGAATCTTTAATGGAAACGAGTGCTCTTGACCCACATTTTCTCAAACGACACTCGAGACATATTCTCGAAGAATCGCGCATATTTTGCCCTTGAGTTATGGACATGTGCGCTTCTAACGACATGACTAACCTGATTATCCTCCCTATTTTCTACCTTAGCGAAACGGAAGGCGGATGATAAAACTCAACGGAATATCTAATCTGTTTAAAAAAAACCAACCCGTTCACAAAAAAATATATATTCCTCGATCGCCGCGCGAACCCAAGAGTCCCGCTGCCAGCCTGCTTCTCGTTCCATACCATTGTCGGGAACTCCACTCTCATGAAAATTGAATATCCGACGCAAACCACGCGCGGGAGGATCGAAATTTCCACCGTGGGATCGCTGCCTTAGGCATCCGCAAACTAAAACGCTTGAATAAATTGAATTTGAAGCAGTACTTTGGGAAGGGGAAACATTCAAGTCACGGTTTTCCTGCAGCGAAATTCGCATTGCGTCACTCTTGGAGAGACCTCGCGTGGATTCCCCACCCGGGTCCACCTCGCGGCTCAAGCCTCAGCCGCCGGCGGCGCGGCGGAGGAGTACCTGCCTCTGCTCCCCACGCCTCCTTGCCCCGCTCCGCCTTCTCTCAACCCCAGGAAAGCAAGCAGAAATTTGAGCGGCCGCATGCTAGTATGCTCTTCGATTTTGATCATGATCCCACAGCAGGCTTCGAAAGCTCCAACGGACTCTTTCACAGCTTTTTTTGAACTGGCCGTTTCTGATTGAGTTATACAAAAAAACACAAATACTCGCATTATTCCGTCCTCCAATCTGTCACCCATTTTTCCAAGTCATGGGCGGCTAAACATCGACGCGGTTAACACTGTCGCTGAAAGGGTTGGGTCCCTTGGTTGTTACGTCACAAGTCGCTTTCATACAAACGGCCTATCTTGTCGTGGCATTGGCCGAACCAAATCCGATGACGTAGTAATTAACAGTACAACTACAGTACTGCTCAGTGGGTATATCAGAGTGAGCGACAAATTTTGGGTGCATACATCCATTTTCGTTTTACGAGTTAACGGATAACCACAGAAGAAAAATGTTTTCACAAAAATCATTTTTTTGGGTCCATCTACTGAATTCGTGAAAAAATTCAGAACTTCGTCAGAGTGAACGACCCCATTTCCTCGGATAACACCTTTCGTGAAAGTTGTACCAACAAGTTATAATTTACGACTGCGGGGTGAACCGATTCCTTAGTGCCCATTTGAGGTAATTTGTAACGATTAAGAAAAATCCTCTGAAATACGTTTACGGGTCAGGCCTGATGTGGTGGAACTACTTCATGATGACAAGAAACGCTTTTTTCAGGTTTTGATAAAATTTCGATTTTTTTTACTGAAAATGCTTTCTAATAACTAGTTAAGATTCATTTCATCATTTTACTCGAAAATGATGCAAGGTACCGGAATTAGTAGTAATTAAAATATTGGAACACTGCAAACATGTTTCTTGTCCTCATGAAATCACTCGCAATCAGCGACATAAATAGTTTTCCTTGGATGGGGAAGAGAACACAAAACAAACCCCCACCCCTTTTATGCCACAAGACTTCGCCCTCTGATTAACTGACGATCCCTGCACGCAGGAGTCCATGACCTTCCGGAAAAAAATTCCACGAATCTGAGTAGGTAATCACATCACTTTAAGGCCGGGTACTTTTAAAACAACCTTGATAAAGTCACCGAAATTAAATTTGAACAAAGGAAAAACACCCTACCTTAGTGATTCTGGCACTTTACTTTCACTAACCCTCTTCTGGGGTCATTCATGTCGAATAAATTCATTGCCATTCTTTGGGTAACACAATTTCTTGGCTCCAGTGGAATTAAGGGGAAGTGTCTTGTTGCGCTTCGTTCATTATCCCTGCAGTATGAAGCTGCGCTCGCCTACGAACCTGAAGAATACGTGACCTAATCCCTCCAAGGACAGCCGAAGTGCGTTAACGTTGAATTGTTCCCGCGATGCGTAGTAACCTAATTCGCTGAGGCATCTCAACCCTAAACACCGCCATCACCACCGTGGAACAAGCGATTTTTATTAGGATCACTTACAGCGGAAGACTTCGAATTCTCCCAGAGTGAAATCATCTTCCGGGACCACAAAACATTTCTCATATGTCCTCCAGAATGAAATACGCACACTGCTCCTATAGAACCAACGCCGGGCGCGAAGGCCGTGGCGCCAACCTGCGATAAAATGTTGAGAGAATACTTCCGTGCAGTCCTGTGCTCAATTGTGGAGATTTAGAATGATCATCGCCAATCTCCTATTGATTTGTATTAGGTAGTGAACATATTTACTCCACATTCCTCACTTCATAAAACCAATACAATCACCACGTAGTCGTGCTTGGTTTTTTGAAAAATTGGATGCATTCGCAACGCAAACCTTTTATTCTAGCTGCAACTAAATTCTTGCATAACCATCACCAAGGATAGTAACAAATACTGCTATAGCGTACAAATAAAAAGAAAATGTAGAGAAATTATAAGGTATTGAACAAATCTTGAATTTATATGTTTAATGAGGCATTGACAAATAGGTACCTTTCTGAATTTTTTAAAGTAATATAATATACATTTATTTTCCGTGCATGAGATAGACATGCAATCACACATTTTCTTATTACATTATACATGGAGATTAGGTAGATTGCACGGTCATTGATCTATGTTAGGCTACCTTCAAGTGACATGCATAGCAAGGATTTAACATAGATATCCAATATTTTTGTCTGCTGCAAGAAAGAGTGCATTTTCTCTGAGCACGTAAATGTTGTCGGGTGAACAAAAATATGAAAAAGTGCACAAACATAGGTCTTTTTAGTGTTACAAAGATTTTTTTGCACAGTAAGTTGAAAAGAAAGAGACTACAAAATCCTCGATGAGAAGTGAACAATCAATATGCGGACTCAGAATTTTAAGGACCCTCGCGAGTCGAACATGACACGCTGATTATTCTCAAACATGCGGAGGATGCTTAGGCGGAACTCGGATAAATTGCGAGGAAATCTATGGGCGTGTCGAGATTCGCAGCAAATATGACAAAGGGAAATGGGAATCGGAATAAGGACAATCTGAGAACAAAAAGCTGAGTCCTCAGAAGTTCTCCTCCTGACTCACTTCTCCGAAAAACCCTCGTTATCGGCGACGAGAGAAATCGACCCAGGCTGGAAGGAAAGGAGTTAAAATTACACCACGAGATGCATTAGCACTACTGCGACGGCTGGTGCACAGCCCCAATGATCCGATTTCACATCCCCGTGGGGTGGAAATTATAGAACCACAGAAATTATATTCCACGTTCAAAAAGTGTTACGCCGAAATAAAAGTTTTAATATATGCACGCCCCCCTCCTTCCCTCCCTCACCCCAATGACTTATGGATGGGATGATGTTACCCTATGAGCTATTGAAAGAGAAGACCAATGGCGATAGAAAAAATTTTGCCTTTTTCTAACTACCCACTTGCCCTCGATGGTGAACACGGCCTCCAAGCTGTCGAGCGCCTCCCACACAATTATTACCACTATCGTTAATTTTACACCGATCGACCAAGTTCGCTCGTTAGTCATTCGAGTGCCTACCCCCCGACTTTGCGAAGACCACGACGCTGGATCTCTGGAGGAGTGATTTTTTTCTGATTGAGGGCTAAGAAGCGATGGAAATGTGACGCTGCAAAAGAGTGATTAAGATTAAATGAATATGATGGTTAACTAATGGATAATAAACAAAACTTGCTCCTGATAATTCTGCGGCATTCCATTTGGTTTATTATTGGCAACGAACTTTTAAATGACCCACAGAGCAAAAACGGATTTCAATGGAAGGTGATGCACTGATTATGATGATGAGTGACTGAAACTCAGGTCGCGACTATTTTTTTAATTATGTAGGTATTGTGAAATCTTGTTACTAATAAATGAGTACGAATGAAGAACATCAGCGATGGGATGAGAGATGTAAGAAGTCTTCTGGAAAACACTCTACGAAGAAGAATATACGCTAATCCGACATTGAGACATTTTTATTGGACGTCCTCTAAGGCATAACGGTCTCCTTAAGGCAATGGTACAATAGAAGGAAGTATGAATGGGAAGAATTGAAGAGGAAGACCAAAAATGGGATGCGCCAAGCAGATAAAGAGAAATGGGGATGTAAAGAGGATATGAAGGGACGGCTCTCCAGTTGTGAAAGGACGGAGAGGGGGAGCTGCAGTAAACCAATCTTCGGATTGATAGCCGTCGATAATAATAGAAGGTCGTGGTGCGGCAATGACCTCAGTCGCCGGTGCATCCAGGCACAATGACCTTCATCCGCAGAATTAATTGAGCAACGGAAAACAGTCAAGGCTCGATCATCCGGTCTAAGCTCGAATAAAATTAAATATACATTATTACAGGCATTACGCGTAGGTATCTACATGCTCAGAAAATGTATTTTGGGTGTGTCTACACTAAACAGAATAAAGAATGTTTGATAGCACTGAAAAACATGTTCTTGCAATGATTTCTGCCTTCGTTCTACCCCTGTATGGCCACCTTATCACAACTCATTTGGAGGTGGTTATCCCAGTGAACACGGATAAGCAGGGCTCAAAGAATCAAAGCTCAACTGCAATTAGAGATACGGAAGAACAATAGTGTAAAGAAACCGGAGTCAGCTTTCTCCAATCTCATCCAATAGATAACAAAGAAAATTCGACATATTTTAAGAATAAAAATAAACCGAAACACACAAAAGATTTAAACAGAGAGATTAGCGACTTCACCGGCATGACAATATTTTAGATTAAGGCCATAATCAACTCAAAGATAAATGTTAAGGAAGAGGATATAAAATGTTCTCTTTCTCGATGCTATCGTCGAAATCATCGATTTACAGTGATATCTGCGATAAAAAATAAATAACAATGAAACTATTGTAAATGGGGCCAGCGTACAGTCATATTAAACGGTAAGAGACGCTTAGAAGCGTAATTGATATTACAATTTAAACAAAGAATCAAGCTAACGGATGCTCATCAACATTTATCCACAGGGCATTGAAGTGAAAAACGGAATAACCACGACAAAACCTTCTTCGCAATACCTCAGTGGAGGTGGTAAACACACCTGTAATGCCTATCACGCCAACTCGATTTCCCTCATCTGATGAATTGGAACAAAATAAATTAGAATGGAATGCACATACGTAACGCACGCACAAGCGTACATCGTAAAATAACTTATCATTATCATTCCTCGGATAGTTACATACAGAGGACGAGAGGAATGCATAGAAAAATTTCCAAAATGAGGGAGTTCATTAAAAGAAATTCTTTGTATTAATCGAGTTGAATAGTCTTCTGCCATGTTTCCGTTCCACGAGCGAATTCGGAGATGGATCCTAGGTTTGGAGAAACGTATAACGCGATAAGACAATAGTTTAATCAACACCTACAAATATGACTAAAAAATCTACCACGGCTTGGAATCTGTAGACCTGGGAGATCGGATAAGTGTGTACTGAAAAGGGAGACATCCTGGAGCGAGCTTGTACATCTCTAATGTGACGGAAAGAGAACCGACGACCGGTAGTTGATGGCGGACTTCATGATTGTCTTCACTAAATGCTCCTCGCACGTTACGTTACAACAAGGCGTCAATTCATTTCTTGAGTCAAGCCAACGCAGTCATTTAACTTCATAATCTTTCTGTATTTTTCCTATGACCAGAAATCCATCAATATATTTAATTTAATAATAAATTAATTGGTTGAGTAGTTCATTTAATTCTGCGGGGAAGAATGGCGAAGATAAGATGGATATATAAGGACAGGCATGAGGAGATAATGAGAAAAATAGGAGAGGAAAGAGGTATATTGAAGAGCAGGTATAAGGAAGAGGAAGGTAAACCGAATGAACCGCATCACAAGGGACTGCTCGAAGAAGATGACTTGAGAAGGGAAGAAAGAAAGAGGAAAAAGGAAATTAGTCATGGTGGCAGATGCTTAGAGAGGAAGAGCCTACACTTAAGATATAAAGGAAGTGGCACAAGATGGAAGCGCCAGGTGAAAAAAATTCCATGGAGATCTCTGCTAGAAGACTACTGACGATGATGGTCCGTTGGGTTTGTTTCTTAATGTTACCCGAAAAAACGATTTTTCACCATAATCTCTGTAATCTTTAAATGTAAGGCAGGTATTCGAATAATGTTTACTACCGCGTACTGGCTTCCAATGCCTTCTGGCATCTCGGGATCAATTTAATAGATTCGATTCGATAGATATTTTTTTGAGTGACGCTATCTCGGCCCGTACTCAAGGTTTGTGAGGCGGACTCCCACACGTCTGTTTCTCCTTAAATACGATGTACAGTTAAACCCTTATCATTTTTTAATAAAAATGTGCTGACTCCGAATACCTATTTCTTCCCACTCTTCTTTCTCTTCCATAGGCATACGCTGCCTTATTTCCCCATCTATCCTAATTTCTGCACATGATTGGCAGGCGCGCATTTCCCACAGTAACTGCCGCCACTGTGGCGGATCTTTAATTATTAATTTACATTTGGCTTACGTCGAACACATAAAAAATAGGTCTCGCTTGCATGTGTCAATCGAATTCTAACAATAAATTTCATCGCCAAGTCCTTCAGTTTGGTGAATTTCGAACTGGCGATCTCTTCTGGACACAGCATGGATGTACCACAACATTCACCAGACGATTATGACATTATGAATATCTTTACCCTTAATTAAGAGGAGATGATTTCATTTATCGGCACGGATAAATGGGCGGTTCGCTTCATTAGCTGTAAAGGGCCGGTTCGCGGGAGAAGGTAAAGGATACGACTCGCTTCTCTCGGAGCCAAGACACAAGTGCTTTACTTTATATTTCTTTTCAATAACCCCAGAAGGGTTTTAGGAGAGGCCAACCGCCTTCACCCCCTATTCCGAAGCCCTAGGAAAAACCCTGTATGTAAGCACGCCGCGGGCGCCAGCTAATACATTAGTCATTTCTCATTCGGCGATCACCTGGAACACAAGGTCAACGGGCTTGATTTCTTTGAGGATCGATCCAGAGTTGCAGGTGCATTTATATCGATAGGCTAGGGTCCGCGTCCGGCGGGTTGGCCATCGTAGCCAGCAGAAAACACATCCATCTTCTCTCTTTATATTCGGTCGGCGTCAAAAAAGGTCGATTTTTTGACATCGTGCATCTATTTATTTTACTTTCCCGAATAGGTATAAAAAATCATTATATACATACCATCTCGCCAGATTAAATGATGTGACTGGGATTGTTCCCACAGCGCCGACATTATACATATTCTCACTTTCGGTATCTTTGCGACAGGTTTATAGCTAAGTGTCGACGCTCCGCGTGATACTCTTTGCGAGGACAGTGTGAGAACTTTGACGACATTTTCCAATAAACTGCGGGAAGTGCCGCAACAGTAACTTTACCCACACTCGCTGGTGTGCATAGGATTTCACAGAATAAAAAAAAGTCGCCTATACCCGGATTCGAAATCGGATGCCTCATTAGAAATTCACAGTGTAAGAGGACGCCTAGGTAACTTATTTGGCCACATGCACTCGGGGCCGGAAAGCGAGGGATCCCGGTTAGAATACCGGTCCAGGTAAACGATATTTATTCTGTGAAATTCCCGTATTTGACGACTTTTTCTACCAATCATTAGCACATTACAAAGCGCTTTTCACTACTTGGAGCGCATCAAACTTAAACTTGGAGCATGCACTTTGTGGAATGTATTAATTTGTACTTTTAGTCCTGGAATGTAATCAAGACCGCCAGGCCACACGGCAGACTGGGATGCACACTCGCCCGGATCCTTTGATCTCGATGCGCATTCAAGGACCAACTCATTCGCCAAAATGGTGCAGTGGCAGAGTACGTTTGATGCGTAATTAATGTCTGCATAACATAGTTTTTCTCCCTCTCTCTAGCGACCACACCGTCATATTTTGTTACGAATTTTTTCTAAATATTTTATTATAAACACGTTTCACCCCCTTTAATGGAAAAATGGATGAATTTAAGAGCATGTGAAGTTTCAGCCTTCAGTAGGCTAAAGCGGTCGTGCGCCTTATCATTTTTTCATAGTTTGAGCTAGGATTCAACCTGCGAGAAGTGATTTAACCTGCATTGCGCTACTTTTACCTTGGGTTCCGCGTCACGAGGAAATTAAATTCTGCGTCATGTCTTCAATCTCCATGTCGATAAAGCAATTTCATTATAATTGTTGGCGGGTGATAATGACACTTATGTTGATGAGCTTTCAAACTCCACGACGGTAAGTCATTTTCGCATATCCACCCAGGAAATTTGCAGAGGATGGGATCCTGTTGTTGCAAGGATTAGAAGGCAATATATCTACCCGAGATTATGATTCCTTGAGGTGCTCCATTCATGTGAGATTGTTTGGATCGAATCGGCAATTTAGTCAGGTAGGTCGAATTGGTAATTCAGGCAGGTAAGAGCTGTGAGGTCACAGGCTAGAGATATCGGTTTTAGGTACTCCCAACGGCTGAGTTTACATCCCACAACACACATACACAAATACAACATACACACAAACACGACATACACACCCGAAGCAGAATCCGAAACCGCGATGTTTGAGTTTCAGGATGCAGACTTGATCGCCGCCGCCACCGGCGTGGTAGCTACACAGAAGCAAAACCGAGTTGAATAATAATGGAGACTTTATTAGGCGAAATAAGAATATGAAAAAATGGGCGATTAGGCTACTAAAGAAGCGTAGCATTAAAATTTTCCTTCATCCTTTCACTTTGGGTACTTCTATCATCAAAAGTCAGTATTGGTTTCCGTTTATCGGCCCTGCCCCATCTAACCGTCTGCGCGGAAAAAAATCTTTAATACCTTAACAGATAGAAACATGGGAAGAATTATGTCTAAAAGGTTGAACCTGCAGGATGGATCTTTTATATATTATGTTTTTTTTTAAGTTTTCAGATTGGAACTTGTAGACTATTTAAAATGTAAAAGCGTGACTTGTAAATCAATATTCAGAGCGGGTATTTAAAGACAGGAGACAAGTCCAAAAACCCCTACGATGAAATTTCAAAATAATAGCAACCATGCGGGTTAAAATACACAATTTGACAATAAAAACCATTCATTTACACGATTTTTTAAAAATAAAAATGGTTTTCGTAAAAATATAACACAATGATAAGAAATGTCCACGGTGCTATCTTGGCTGAATATAAGATAGCTCAGTTCACATCGTGAGGAAACCCAAACAATGATTATTTATAGAAATTAGTCCAATGAATCGGTAAAAATGCTTAGCGTTCACTAGTGAATCAATTCAAAATTCAAATAATGAAACTTTAGTTTGATTACCTGTGTAAATATGATTTTTTCCGTTTAAAGCTAAATTCCATCCGGCTGCAATTACTCAACAGACTAGGGTTAACGTTAATTAAACAATTATTCAACCCTGGTAAGTTTTTTCGATACTTTCTTCAGTTTGTACTAATATACTTCGGGTGTGATGTCCCTCATTGCCGTGATATTAATTGAATTTCTTCTAAACTAACTTCAAGTGTTTGCACACAAAAATTGGCCCAATCGACCTCGCGGCCCCATTTCACACAAATATTACTGAGGGGAGTCTCATAAAGTTTAGTAACAAATAGGTTATTAAACCATTTAGGTAAGGGAATAAAATTATCAAATAAAATTTCGTAAAACCATATAATTTGACGAATACTCTGCATGAATATCCGAAGATAAATAGTTTTCTACGAGATTTACCGCCCTCATTAAATAAGGTCTAAATCACGAGTTCTCAAAATATGTTACTGGCGCAACCATTACCCATAAAACATTTTCATGCCCTTCACAAAATAATTAATTTAGGAAAACGTAAAACTAACAGGGATGAGATATGGAGGTGTGAAGAAATATGAGAACGAAAGTCTCAAAAATTTCCACGTTGGCATTCGGGAAATTCTTACACTAGGAAGTCATTAGATCTAAAAGAAAATAATCCAAAAGCACTTAACTGAAAAATTGTCATAGTAATTGAAATTAAAATAGAGAAATTATCATTCCTACTTTTTTCTATTTTTCAAAATTATTTTATAATTTCCATGCCCATCCCTGACGTTATTTCCAATTCACTACATAAAGGCATAGTGATCAGTTAAGGGAGCAGCTCAAGTAACAATAGGTATGTTAACAAATGATTTAAACAAAAATTGAAATTCATCAAATCAGGGTCTTTGAGCAGGACTAATTGTAAGTTTCCTCAAACTTTATAAAATATTCTTTTAAACATTTCATAACCTCATGTTCTATCTTTGATAAATAACGTGAACGCTGTGCTTTCAACGCAATTGTCGCAAAGAGGTAAGATGACGAAAGCCAGAGGCATCCCATGACCTCCCTTAAAAAATATCCGTTATTTACTGCAGCTAAAAACTAGCTGAGCTAAGAAAAAAAAGCTAAACTGGGCAATTTAAATAGCCATTAATTTTGGAAAAAAAAGGAATTGCAAGACCAACAATATTTTGCATATAAAAAGGGTAAATGAGCGAGAGAAGAAACGTCAGAACAAAATCAATGTTAAAATTCCGGAGGTGCACTAGAATTAAAAAAAAAATTAAATTAAAAAATTCCCGGAAACGGGATGCTTTATACGAGGACGGTCATTTCCTAACAATTTATAGAGACCTCATTATCTCTCTGCCGACGCGGCTGCAATTCCAAATTTTTACCTTCCGATGGAAAAGGAATAAGAATGAGAGTAAACCCCTCGCAGACCCTTCACTCGTGAAAGTCCAGAAACACCTCTTCCCATTGGAAACCACTTAAGACCCAGAAGGCCACGCAACATCAATTTTTGACTTTTAAAAGGAGTGAGCCTGAGTGCCGGGAGAGCACGCCCCTTGGTATCCTTTTCAATTTCCATGAAAATCTGATTTCCCCTCACGTGTTATAGGTGCCGAGTGAATTCAAATAAGGGACGAAAAAAATAAAACGTTCCGAGACTACGAAACGAAACTCGGTGGACGTTGGAAATAACGAAATCGCGTTGAGGAATAACGTAACACTCCGTGCATTAGATTGGTGGACACTTTCCAGTAGAGTAGCAATAACTCCCAAGCGGCCACGAGACGAATCATAGGTATCGAATCAAAACGTCGCTCTTCGAGGCGAAAGTGTTCCATGAATAAGACGAGAACAAAGAATTAAAGATGCCTATACCGTTTTTTTTTACTTATAATCAGGTAATATAGGTATCCAAAATTCAATGAGCGACGTAAGGGAATCCACCCCTGATAAATATATTCTCCTCTGAGCTATGACGGCGAGATATCTCAAGAATCGGACGAGGAGAACTAGAGAATTGGGTGATGTTTACACACCGATCCTTTGCCTTAATTCTCTGGATTTCAGAAATATCAGACATTCTTCAATATGCTGATAAAATAACGGACTGTTTTTCAAACATTTTTCATTGTAACTGTGGTATCAAACCTACATGGCCTCTAAATTTGCCTGAAGCTCCAGAATAAATCGCAATGGGTTTTGTAGGGGCTACAATTTAAGATCAACCGACATGATCGCGTTTAGGTCACAGCCGGTTATCGTGAAAACGAAAGCAGCCTCTCGCCACCCTGTTAATTATTAAATGGACGTGAAAATCTTAAATTAATATTTCACTTCACATTGAATGAAAAAAAAGATGATGCGTTCATCAGAATACCACAGTTGAATATTTTTCCCAAAATCTATTTACAATAGGTGCTGGAAATGAGACAAGACGAAGTTTAACGAAGTTAACGTTACGTAGACGTAACGGTACGAAGTTAAGTAGACGAAGTTTAACGACACTGTTTAACGAAGAGCAAAAGCTATAATTAAAAGATTTAATTACATCGTGTTCACTCAATGTGAGCATTTGCCTTCACTTCTCGAGTATGTACTAAATAATGGACTAATATTGAGGTCTTCCGAACGTTTTCTTTCCGTGAATCAGCAATTAAAATCGCTTCAGTTAAAGCCGGTGTGTGATATTACCGTGGACTAAAATAAATGTTCTGCTGAAATAGTCGGCTCGATCTTAAAGGTGAGGTGGGCGGTGGTCTTAAGGCCGTTTTACACGAAGCAATTAATTGCGCATTTTAATGCGTGAACTAATGCGCATCCATAATTGCGTCGTGTAAAGCGAAAGTTGCACGGAAAGATGCACAAATGCGAGAATGAATGCACGGAAAATAGCGCCTGTTCTAATTCCGTGCATTCATTCGCGCAT
>LYUA01000026.1:337923-354121 GCA_002093875.1 Calopteryx splendens | reverse complement strand
CCTCACTCCCCCCCTTTCCACCAATGCCCCCCTCTCTCCCTTCTCCCCCTCTCTCACTTCTCCCCCTCTTTCCTCTCGCTACAATAGCTTGAGCGTCTAACACTGTAACTACGTCACTTCAAGCAAGCGCCCAACCCCCTTCGACGATACTTAAAAAGAGTTCTCATACTTCTAATTGACAATTTCTGTCGCAAAACTTTGAGGGAATTTATGTTTTTGTTCGTACCTCCTGGGGGGAGGGAATTTCCATTAAGTGTTTAAATTTTAATTTGCTCCTTGGAATGTTTTACTGCCGTCATTCCGACTTGCGGTTTGATATTAAGTAAAAGCGTCACCTGGCTGGACTGCCCATTTTAATTTTGGTACGCGTAATTTATTTTTTTGTATTCAAATCATCAAAGCGTATTTTTGTATGCAACGAACGTTCAAAGTCACAGTGATCTACCCGAAGGTTGGGGTTTTTATGGGCGAGAGAATAAATCACCCCGAACTGAGACCTAAACCGAGGGAAATTCGCACATCACGGAAATGGGGATTGGGCAGACAATTCCATGTGCTACTTACGGTTTCCACGAAATTCTGTATTTGATAATCACACCGCTTGGATTTTATTATCTCCATCTATCTTTCGTATGAATATGCACACACATTTTCCCCCCATATTTTGTTGATGCAGCTCCGTCTGATTTTGTTTCACAAAGGAAATTCAGCTTTTGCTGCAGCATTTTATAAAATTTATTTGGTTTTGCTTTTTTCCAGTTCAAAAATTCCGTTGCTATTCTGAATGCTTCTAGTAGACTTCGCGTCCAAGAGAAATAATCTTTCTTCTATTTTATTTTCCTACCAGCCGAAGCCCTCCTACCCTCCCCACCCTAAATGACTGGCTCTCACGATGTCGTATTTAATATGTTTTATGCAAATAGCGTTTGAGTATTTTTCTCATCTGATGTATTTTATGAGTTTAATTGCTGTGTACAAAACGTACCACCGGAGCAATTTGTCCGTGGACATAAATATATGGCGTACTTTCTTCTGCGCTGCTTTCCTCAAAATTGTCCTCAATAACTACCGACATAAATTCATTACAAGCCAGCTGGATGAATTACGGCCTACCTTCCATCGTGTTTCAGAATAATTACAAACCCCGTCACGTAGCATCACGCTGCTGGATAAATACCTCCCTATCGTTGCGTAATCCATATTTTTTTAGGCATAAGTCATATGTGTCAACGCATAGAGGAATTGATGCAGCGAGAGCAGGCAAGAGAGAGGATAAAATATGAAGTAGAGACATTCATGATGTAACCAATTTTTTCATATCCCCAACATCGAAGTTTACCTGCTTCATTAATGAATTCCAATATAAACCTATTAAAATGAAGTACGTGCCAATAAGATATTTCTAAAAATAGAACTAATCATTAAATAATTAGCAAGATGACTTTATCGAGATTGCATACATTTTTGGCACTAGCTTTACCAATGTCTCTCGTTCTGCATTTCCGTTTTTCCCTTCCTCTTATCTTCCAGTGTAACGCTCTCCGAGTACAGGCCTAATGATAAGCTGACTCAGACTGACTGTCAGAATTTGATCAAGATACATAAATGACAGGACCCTTCTTCCTCGGGAAGAAGGGAACTGACCATTACAACTATCCTCCAAATCCTACACTCTTACGTCCTTCACGACCCGTACTCATATTCCACTCCGGGGATAGCAGCTTGAGAGTTACAACGTTGGAGGATAAATACATTCTTATTAAATGACCAAGATAACAAGATGCAATTTAGCTGTAAAATCAACCCAAAATCTCTCTGCTTAAGGTCAGAGAACAAAATATATCAATGAAATTCCTAGTTGTTTACGTTTTCCACCGTGTTTTGCAAGATTTCCAAACCAACAGGCAGGAATAATCGATTTTCCACCCTGGGAGGCGAGCCAACCGTTTTACTCTCGCGTGGCATACGATGACGACCGCCGCCACAGACGTAAATGACGTAAATGATTGTGACCGTAAAAGCGTGACTGAACTGTGTGACACCTCGACATCCCGCATTCATTCAAAACCGCAAGGATGCAAATGCCAGCGCCTCTAAATGACATCTCTTTTCCGCGACATCGCTTCACGATTTCCATCGGGAAGATCGGCGCGTACTACTTCCCGTCACACCTAGCCATTCCTACTCGTTGGATTCCGAGTTTTCTCCTTGCATAATTGCTTTCTCCTTCCTTGGCCATCATTTTCCACCCCGATGATAAATATATGAAGTTCGATATCCTTCATAATATTTACTGACATTATTTTGGTAAGATGCGATGACTTTGGGCTTAACGGCATAAACATTTTTAACACGAAATTTGGACCCGAGCGCAATGCGTAAATATGATTCCCAACGTTACAGATATCTGTTGACATAGTCACAGGTGGTGGGTTTGTTTCATTTTTCTTAGAGCTACAATCACAATCTATTCAGTCTATCGAGTGTCTCCTATATAACTTTACTACACTTGACGCCAACTTTCGCTGAAAAAAGGTCAGTGTGACGATTGGACTAGAGTCGCCCCATTTCTAGCATTCCCGAAGGATATTTTTTTCAAGATTCAGAATGTATGCTTTGTTTAAAAAATTAAACACGTGGATATATTTTATGATCCTGAATTACAACAACATGTGCCAAACAAACTCACGTAATCAAAATGGATTCACTTTCCATGACCTCAAACGTCTAGCAGCATCGACCCCAAAGTAGATCCTAGCAATCTGCGGCTCGCACGCAGCTCAGGTCTTCCATGTGGTTCACTTCGTTTCAAATGCACCCCAGAGTACCCATCTTAAAAACAAAACCTTAACATTAAACTCAGTCGTGGTGCTTTCAGGTTTGTCGACCTGGTTAACCTGGTGGACATGTGCTCACCTGCTAACCCAAGGGTCGCGAGTTCGAGTCCCACCATGGGCATGGATGTATGTAATGCTTCAGAAAGGTTAAATGTAATAAAATCATCATTATTATTATCATTAAGCCACGTTGTTTTCGATTCACGCTCATCAGGTTGACCTGGAGCCTATTTCCCAAATTTAGAAGCTAATTTTAAGTCCTCTGAACGCAATGGAAAATGTTTTAAGTTAGACTCAGTGAAACTTAGATATGTACTTAAGTATTGTAACATATTTATTTTCATCAGTAGCCTTGCTTTGGCCAATCTACGAAGACTTGTAAACTGGCTGCAATTTTGAGAAACGGGCACCTGATGTTGAGTGTCTTATAGCAAAGAAGCGATACCAAGTAGCACATTAATCTTTGACACATTCAAATTTTTAGTTAAAGAAATGTACGAGTAGTTTTACTGTGCAATTACGTGTTCATCTTTGAATTGTATTCTAGCTAAAATTTGCATACCATCAATTCGTATATTATAATGAAAAATTCCCAACTTTTTAGGATGGGGATTTTTGGGTGTTATTAATCTGTAATCTCAGGTTATGAACCGCTGCTTTCCTGCTAATCAGTCTTTTATCTTGGGAACGGCCCCCACTCGACATCTTCTCAGACGTCGAATCCGTTCCCTTTACATCACCCGGTGCATATGTTACTCACGACGCTAATCCTGCCACGGCACTGATTATGAAGTAGGTCCTCGGAAGCAGCCTCTCTTGTTTCATTCAACTACGCCCGTTACTCCATTAATAAGAAATCCAATCGTCTGCCTGTCTCCGCAGACCACCTCTTGCCCCCTTAAACACTTTGGTCGCCCGTTCCAAACTCACCCGCCTTTCTCACCACTAAATCACTTTCTCTCCTATTCTAGGGGATCGGGCTGTATCTCGTCGCAATGTGAAGTCTTGTCTAGAGGAAATAAATATGATGGGTAAGAAATATAACTGGAAATATTGAAGTAATAAAAAAAATAACTGCAATATTCTGAAAGAAATTTAGAAGCACAATCTTCGACATAAAATGGTGTGTTTCATAATTACATGTTAAGTTAACCCGATGGTAAGCCAAATGCTGCGTAAAATTAAGAGGGTAAGCCACACAAACTTCAGCTCTCTAAGCCACCTGTGGTTTCTCAGAGAGACCTTGTCATTAGGAAACCATACGGCGTGAGCGTGATCAAAGATGTCAAACTGCCCGGATTTGAACCCGGGACCATTCGGTCAGCACCCGAATGCTACAGCCCCATTGGGCTCCCATGTCCCCTCTTCAAGCCTTACTGTTCCGTCCCAAAGACGGAGGAAGAGGTCGAAAAATTGCATGGGTTGCAGTAGACGCTTCGACTGCAAAACAGCAAGGGGCTTATTTTCATACCCTCGAGGACTCCCCTTTCTCGGGTAAATTTCCATGCGAGCTCATGTGCTCTCCTGAATTCAAAGCAAATAAACCTTAGCACCTAAAGCTACCTCCACCCCATCCTTCCCTCGCCTCCTTCCCCGCCCGCTGCAGGTGAGGGGGTGCTGTACGCTCCCAGGGGACGACATACATCGGTGTGTGGGTGGGGGGGAGGTAGGCCGTTGCAGAGGTAAATCCTTCAATTTCTGCAGGCGCACACACCCTGCGGCAGTATATTCCCATGAATATCATTCTTCCCTTCGCGAAAGGCCCGAAGAAAACACTCTAGTGATATGCAGTTTGCAGCTATTAGAGCATGAAATGGGAGCGGATAATCCGTTTTTGTACAGAGGCTATATGTTTTTTATCTGCGAGATGAAGACCTTTGTAATCTGAATATAACCCACGTCTCCCCTTACATTACTCGGCAATACAATATCCAGATGCTATTTTACATTTCCAATATACTTTTTCTGCATGAAAAATTTCACAAATGAGGAATCTTAGTTATTCGTCTTATGCATTAGACGAAGCTGGTTTGCCGAAAACAAATTTTAATTTTTCCTTCGACAGTAAGCGCCATTCTCCGTCGTAATTCACCACGGTTAAATGAGTGGTAAACAAGAATTTCACGCACCCGAAGTCGATATTTTATATTAAAAGGTATGAGTTGTGTAGTCTTGCATGTTAACCTGGCGGTTTTGGGCAGGTGAGAACGTATTCACAACGACTGAATAGGGGGGCATGGGAACTAAGGGTGATGCCGGTAGTCAAACTCATCTCAAAAAAGACACTACTTTCAAGTTTCAAGATCCTTTCGACAGGTGGATAACAGTCGCGGAAAAGCAAGGACAGGAACACAAAAGACGGTTGTTCCCATAAGCGGGTAGAGAACTAGGTTTTTGAATCTTAAAAAACTCAACACTTTTCTTATTCAGGTAGCTGAATGAACGAACACACTAACACAATTTAGAGCCTATCATTCCATGTTCTAACAATACTGAATAGACAGATGGCTATAAATTCTTGCTAAATGGAAAAAGTAGTTGAAGGCTGCGAAAATATTTACTACTTCCAGCATGACTATCCATTTCATGACGAAGCTTATATGTACGTCCATTTAAATGTACTTAGGGAATATCGATTTTTATCTTTGCGTTCAATCTTTGCCGTGTTTGATTACATAAAAGGAGAGAGTAGCTTCAGGTTCCGATTTCAACCAGAAGAAAACCAGCATTAGATTTACGCATCTTCGAACTCTTTAAGTAATCCATCATTTCAAGAAGGCCTCTCTACGGCACAAAAGTAGCGTTAATGACCCATCGCTCCGTTCATCTTGTTCGCACTAAGCCTAAAGTTAATTTTCGAGCACGAATACCATTTTATCCATCACCATCATCCACCACTTCAATATCTCCACGCACTGGCGAAACACTATTCATCATAATCCATCTCTCCTCACCCTCTTGACTTTCCGGAATATTTTCCGTTTTGAAGGTAAATATTTTCTTTAGTATCACTCATGACACACGTTGCACATTAAGTTTTGACATTCTTTCACTCTATCTGGTAAATCAAGATGCAGGTGTCATTTTAAACTACGCTGCATTTACTCCAGTAGAACATAGAACCGTCAATCCTTAACTCGTTCCGCAAATTGGGGCACTGACGTCATCTATTTCGTAGCGACTGACACGACCGATTAATTCCACAGAAAAACTCAAGAGCGTAAGAACTTGAAATTCTATGTTTCAGGGACACAACAGCAATCGACCACCGAAGTGACTAACGGATGAAATTTTAATTTTGTGCAAATAATGTCAAGAACCGCATACCATCATACGGGAATCTAGAATGTAGCATTGCAGGTTTCATTCAGGTTTAATGTATAAAAAAATAGACTGGTGGCATTAAATTTCAAAATACTCTGTGCTAACTGAAATTTCGAAAATAATAAATGACTCCGTTCTTGCTTGGCTATATCACATTGAACGGTTTACTGCTTCCCTAGGTTCTATGCGAATGGAATCACTTCAGCTATAGCAGTTAATCACACCACGATTTTAACGTATAAATAAAGTGCCTAGCTCAAGATTAAAACGAACAAAATTAGTTAAAAACAATATCAGAAGTAAATGGAAATCCTATTTCCTTCACTAAATGCTAAATATTTCCATTACGCTGAGATTAAAAATGCTACTTTATTGTATTTGTATCCATCTATTTTTTGCTTTGTTAATAATTCCCACGACAAAATTCACAGTTAACTATTTAAGGAAATTCATCGAAATAAGCCTCCTGGAAGAGATTATGGGAATATCATTGCATACTAATCACTCCTTAGCCCTCCCTATTCACTTGAAGTAATTAAGTATACCTGACACTCCTGAAATCTTTTCAATAAATACATATAATGACGATGGAAATTTCTGTCATAAATGAATTGCAGAGCAACACTCATCATTTCAGCTCTAAAATTAACTTCACGTGGAAGTAATTACGTATTTGAGGCAAAAAACTTCCATTAGCGTGAAAAATGGCATGATGAAAATTGTGATTGGCAAAATAGAATCACGTATAATTTTTCTCGTGTGCTTAAGGAAGCCTTCCACAGTTTGTAATAGTCATTTTCTTAATTATGTCCTCGGTGAGCACTAAATTACGCTTTAGATTTATCACGTCCTTCTTAAGCGAGAGCAAAAACTTCACTTTAGTTCCCTCCACTATTTGACCTACAGCCGGGAGGGCAAGTTCTTTGAGTAACACTGAAACCATAGTAAAACAGAAGGCGAACAAAAAATAAACAAAAGATTCGCCTTTTTTTCATTCGCGATAGTCTCTCCGCGTATTACCTTGCTGGAATTACGCATTCAAACATATTTCATTGGTGGGACAATGTTATGGCACGGAGTGGGAGTGATGGGGGTGGGGAAAGGATCTGACCTCATTTGGGCAAACGTAAGAACAGGTTTTCTTTGATTTTTCATGGAAACCACGCTGAGAGGAGCAACCAAGCTCTCTGCCCACGTCCACTCTCGCATTTTTTTTTCTTCAAGTAGGCTATAATCACTTTTTGCATTCTTGCCCTCTCGATGCGCATTTATTGTCTCGCGGGGGTCCCGCGGTGCTGTCGTCGTCGCCCCGCCGCGAGCAGAGGGGCGTGGCCTCCGGCGAGCGTTCAAAAAACTGCGCCGGCGACACGAGTGGTTGGTTCCCCCAGAGCAGTCGTGACTTCAGGAATACTCCGCCCCAAGCGCTCCGCTTCTCACGAGGAGCCATAAAACCGGGCGTTTTATGCCGTCGTTTTCGCTGCACATCAAAGGACGAAGGCTCAATCTGCGTCGTCTTATTTGTTCTTAATCGATGATGATAAGTTGCAACGGATGCTGGGCTGAGCGATGCTTTGAGACACCATCACCTTAATAGTGACCTGATTTTAGAATAGTTCTTAAGTAAAAAAATTAAACGCGGCCGATAATATCGGCCAAGGTATCATGCATATAGCATATTTACGAAGTGAAGAATATTTCTCTATCCTTCCAGATGGCATAAGCTCCGCTGGAAAATTTCGCTATGCACGTACAGTTGTAAGTAGCTCGGGTAAACAACTGGGACTGGCAATAATCAAAAACCTCGTCCTAAGTGCATGGAAGAGTTACCTATACTATCCACAGTGTAAATTCGAGGTTATTATATGAGACAGGAAAACTAGATACCGGTACCTCAATACCAGTACTTTCAGCAAGTATCCTAGATATTTGTCGGGATCTGAGCACTGGTACAAATCCGTGCCATTTTCTGACATAAAAGATTTCAGAGGTTGTTATTTAGGGTAAGAAAACTAGGTACTGGTAACCTTGATACAATAACCCTAAGTGTCGTTGCCTAGGGCAAGAATCATAGCTATTTCGTGGTACCGTCACCCACGCCTGGCTTAAATAAAGAAAAGATTTGGAGGATATGACGGCTCCCGAGGTCGGTTGATTGTGGAAGTAACGTTTCTCACGCGTCTCCATCCTTGCTCCTGAAGACGCTCGCTGTAACGCGAGAGAAACTTTGCTAAAAAAAATGCTCCACGCCCAGCCAACCTCGGAAGCCACCACATCATCTACGAATCGCTACGAAAGCCTGCAATCTACGAAAACGTTTGGATTCAATATATCTGCCGCGCCATCTCTGGCAGTCCTACAGGATTGGTGTCTATTATATAGGGGTACGAGCGAGGGTCGAGACGGTATCTATACCGAAAACACATTTCGGACAAGCAAAACAATGAACACATTGTGCCTTTTGCTTTGGAGTAAACAAGAAGTTTCTAAATTGAAAACTTTTTTGTACGAAAGGATTCAACCCGCCAGTTCCATTTGAAAACACCCAAGTGGCAAGATTGCTGAGGAAACCTCGACTTTTGTGATTTATTACGGTAGATTAGTTTCATTTTTATGAACGACTTTGTGTAACGTCCTCATAATGAGAAGAAAAAACCCTCCGTAAATTCAAATTTACAACTTTTTATTAACATTACCGAGGTTTCGAGGCTTCTACTGAAGATGATATGATGTGTCGAAAGGTTGTTCCAGTTAATACAAAACATTGTAACGTGAAATCTGCAGTCTTTTTTTCATAGTCATCAATTTAAAAATATTATTTAAACTTTCGTAATCCTTTCTCCATGATAAACTACTTCATTTCATAGATTTATCTATTCACCTTCTTTGTCTGTATCACGCTATTATCTTCCTGCTCTAATTCATTTTCTATCATCGCCCCACATACATATATCATATCGCCTCACATCGGTCCCACTTATATCCGCATAAATGTCATTAGGTTGTGTTTACATCTTTCCGCAGCAAATTTTTTGTCGCGCTGAGGAACAATTGAAGAGGAAGGACAAAGAGGGAAATAAAAATGAAACAATTAAAAGGGAACTCAACCCCGAGAATCCTACGTCAGAATGTAGTCCACGCGACTACATAAGTGAATGCCTCAATGACGGCTCATTTCATTCGGCTGGGAAATGCTTTTCTCGGAATAGCTTGATGCCTCCATCCGCCGCCCTGATTGGAGAGAATCCCATCCTCCCATTTGTCCCTCACTCGGCTCCACTTGGCAAGTCATCTTCTTCACTTCCTTCCTGCACGGCCTCTTCCCCCGCCCCGCGGAAGCTCTCAAATGACAATGGATGCTGACGCGGAGATTGCTCCTCAGAGTCTTTCGTTCTCATAAATTCCAAGCGATTATTTCTCGCTTTCATTCTCATAACATTCCCAGTCCGTGCCCCGGTGAAGATGGAGATATGCCGCGCTCGCGACGACCTCTTTGCTACGACGTAAAATCACCATAGGGTTATTTTGGAGGTCACCCAGTCCTCAGGTCAAAACGAATTCTGCTGGTTTGAATCTCATGTGTCCATAAGCATGTACAGCAATTTCTCATGCAATGATTTTTATCTGTTTATTCCAAAAGATTGTGCGGAATTAATTTCGCCGACGGAACAGTTAAATGCACTGTTGGTTAAGGGAATGTTTCACCATTGCGTAGACATTCTATAAATCAACACGAAAAAATTTGCTAAACGCTGAAATTTTCTCGTCATGATGCGGGAAATTTTTTAACTACGCAAGGGAAACTTACTGATCGCTCAAGAGTGAATAACATAGTTTGAGCTTCACTTAGAGCATATTTGCTGAACGAAACCCACTATTCCAACTGGATACAAGGGATTCCGTTGGGAGTACCTTATTCGCGGCAAGTGCGAAAACACTTTGATGGAATTAAAAGGCGAATGAATGCGTTTCCAGAGAAAATGATAGAGAATCTGCAATGAGAGCCCAGTAAATTAACATGAGTCAACACTTGATCGTGCGGCATTAAGCTCGAGTCGAATCGAAACAGGCTTTTTTTCCGTACGTAGATAGGAGTGAAGTTGATTATTCCCGGGCTGTCTACTCATTCCCGAAACCGAAGAGACTTTTTATTAAACTCCACTTGGTCCATAGCATTCACGTGAATATGTAAAATCGTTCAGGGTCTCCTGCAAAATTATCGGCAATGCACCAGCAGGATATTTCTCGTCCAATGGCTCAAAATTATCGGACTCGAAAATAAGGGAAGGCAGGTTCTTGTTATGCATCGCGAACGAATACCGGCTTCAACGCTTATGCTCGCTGCAGTGGAAAAACAGTCCGCTCCGATTCCCACAGTTCGGCTTCGGATCGGTTCCATCTCTTCGCTCCGCATCTCATTGTCAGTGGAAAACTTCATTACTCGCTTAAGAGTTTAGGACGCGCGCGCGAGGATGGGAATTGGAAAAATCTCGTTTTCTCAGCGCACGATTGAGATGGAGAAACTTGACGGGTCCTTTGGACGCAAAACCATCACGCGACGGCGACCTGACCGTTTCCCCTCGACGACGCAGCTCGCTTCCTGTCATTACACCACAAAGGTATCACGACGGCGAGTGGGGTGGGGTCGGGGGTGAGAGTTAAGGAAAACAGGGTCAATTTGGAATTTGCACCAAGTCTATTTTCGCTCGCCACCTACTTGTCGCGTCAGCCTTTTATACAATACCTACCCTAGTCCTGTCCTTATCCCGCTTTTGAACCATTCCTCTCCTCCTGCCCCAAAACAACAACGTTCGAATCCATCGTGGGATCACTCAGCCCCTTTCTCCATCAGCGCAGCGATGATCCCAGTGTCGCAACGATCAGATTCCGTCTCCCACGCGGATATGTTGACCGCGGAGTTCAAATGGAAATTTTCCTCAGCCATCGGGAGAATTAAGTCCCCGATGTCACCGAGTTAAAAAAAAAACAATAAATATTTAACGTCCATTGTCTCATTTGACTGCTCACCATTTCTCAGACGCTTTTGAGGGGTGGGAAATCCCAATTGCAACCTAATAATGAATGTGTCTCTTATGGTAACCATTTCTTAATATATTTTCTATTCACGGCTTGCATTACGACCTCCGGCTTAATTCATGGTCAAAGCACTACTTGCAGGGGAAAAAAGCAAAGAAAATAGGCGAGTACTATATACTACTGTGACGCCACATGATACCTGGCTCAATCGGAATTAAACTTCATGTCAAATAAATATGATGGGAGCAATTTAACTCGAGGGAATTGTATTCATGAGTTTCGATTGACGTAGAGGTAGGCATTTAATTCCATGAGTCCACATATCCTTCCTGCTATCCAAGAGTTAAATTTTATAGAATTTTGGGTGGGGGATAGTGAAACTATGGATCTATTGGAGTAATAACATTTATGAAGTCAGCTGTAAGACGATAGAAAACCGAATGTCAGTCAACTGACTGAAATTCAACAAATTCAGGGAGAAATGAGGCTCAGAATGCGTTGAAAACCGTCCATGCAGACCAAATTAGTACTTTACATATTTTGCTACCATATAGAGGCTTTCGAATAAAAATAGTCAACCATTACGGGCACCGCTTTCTTTGATTGTATTGCGAGGGTAAACGCATTTTTATATATCAGTTCACGTTCATAACACATGAATATATTTTAAGTATAGATAAATGATAATAATTTAGAATTAATACATGCAATTTCCAAACCAGTGTGTAATTTATGTCACACTTTCCTATCTCCTTAGGTGTCCATACCGACGGGATAAATTGCAACTTATTTGTAAGTGATGTAATTATCAACCTGACGAGGTCAACCAAACCCGGGAAATAATTCGAATCCGTGACATAAAGGTCAAGGCAATTAACTCGGTTTAAAACTGCGGTGGTTCGGATCCTGAAACCGATATCCACCGAAGGCTTATCGGAATCTTCATTCATCTGGAAATTTTCGTAAGAAAAAAAATATCCATCATGAGCAATAACACCTTCCACATTAATTATCTACCTACTTGAAGGCATATAATCAATTGGGAAAGAAAGGACTCTGTCAGAGCTATTGGCCTCTTAATGGGAGAACCTGGTGATATGGAGAGATAATAAACGTCCCCCAATGCCTCTCAACCCACTTGAAGTGTACTTAATGTGTCAATTTCTTCTGCTATAGGTAAATAAACAGCATCCATCCATTATAGCTCAAACATCTTTCATCTCCTCTCAAAGTTCTCCACTCTCATTAACCATCAATCCTTTCGAATTTCAAGGGTATATCGTACGCACAAAAAATAATAATGATATTTCAAAAGCCTACGTCAAAATTTTAGGAGAGGGCGAAGCACCGTGTATTTTTAGCAGTGAGCCATGTGACACAAACTCGCCTTCAACAGGAAAATAAGTACTTATAAATACATATGCCACTGGGATTCTTCAAAACTGTGAACTGATGATACCCGTGAGGGTGAAACTAATTGTGCTGTGAGCTTGGTAGTTAAACGATAAGTGGAAGTAACAACGTGTTAAATTTCATAGTGGTAATACTGTAAATCCACTAGGTCACATCGAAAACCATCAACTCGAGGAAAATAAGCACCATATGGCAGAGAGAAAATTCATTCATGACCAGAGGAGTAATGATTTCACCTCTATCACTGAAATCATAATTGATCCCCATGGGCTGAAGACCGCGTTACTAATTCACTCACTGTAAGGTATCAACTGTAAAAAAATGAAGCGAATGACAACGTAGCCGATGGAGAGGGACACAATGTTTATGCAGAGGGCCCCGAATCTCTCACGATCTATATAGTTCAGACGACACCTCCATTGCGGAGGCTAGAGGTCGCGGTGAACGATCCCGGCGAAATGAGTGGGGATCCGCCCGCGAGGCCACTCGCCGCGACCCTTTTTTTTGCAACATCTCTCAGAGAAAACGAGACTTGGGGAGCACAACACCATGGCATCAGGCGCCAAAAGGAGACGCGCCCGACAAATATATTATTTTGCTCGAAATGACGACGAGACAAACGACCGCCGCGGTTTCTGACACAAGCTTTCGAAACACCAAGTGTGTGTGTGTGTGTGTGAGTAAGCATTAAATCCTTGGGGAGGGGATCATTTTCCTCATCCCCCTTTCCTCCGCCAACCACGTGGCGGGAACGGAAATAAAGAGGGAGGGCGCTCGTAACACGTGATTTGGCACCCTTCTGGCCGTCCGAGGGGGGGAGGGTGGAAGTGGGATTGAGTTTGGAGCCGCCAAGCCGGAACGGGAGGGGGCGATCCTCAACCGAATTAACCGCTTTTTCGTGAGCGGGGAAAATCGCCCCGCTCCCCCCGATATCCTGGAGGAATTCACCGAGGCTAGAATGGATAATCAAACGGCTTGCCATTCACCGCGAGATTTTAATCACCCTGGACCGAAGGGGTGGGTAAATCCTCCACCAGGAATCTTGAAACGCTCAGTACGAGCTCGATGGGTACGTGTTTGAAACCAAAACACCAATTCCAAATGAAGGACTCCAATACATAAGGTTACGAACACCTGCGGTGGTGCATCTTCCACTCTCTAAACCGATACCTCACGCTAAGGCATTCAAGGCTATTTGGTGATGTGGGCCGAGTAGCTGCTGCCTTCGAAAGTACCAGTGGTCCGAACGAACGAATAATTTCACCGTGATTTTTCACTGAATTTTGAATTACCAAATACAATTATTTTTTACATTTCATTCCTTTCCTTTTTTCGGACCTTAGAGGAATTAATCTGCAAAACGTTAAATGTCATGGGAGCTCAGAGTAATAAATCCTGCCAATTGGTTTTCCCGGACGTTTCCTATGTTTACGAGCCGCTTGTAAGGTCATACCGGGAAGGAACAAGCACGCCGCGTGTCTCAGGTTGATGCATGTTAAATAAATATAAAAATAATCCCCGCCCACTTCCACTACAAAACCAATATAATATATACTGCGGGGACCACTACTTGAGCACATAACTCGCAGTAGCGCTCATTGGGATCAGTTGTTACAGAGACTGCGAGTCACGTCAACTAAATATTTTACAATTGGAGTATTCCTTTGATTTTCGTATTAGAGTACATCTATAGGTGTGTCTGTATGGCAATTTCTGCTGTGTAAAATTAGCATATTATTGTTTATTACCACTGGCAGTCCATCGTATAGTGACAGGTTTGAACGGTCCCCACAAAGTGTTTCCCACGAATCACCGAAACTTTGAGGCCATGAAAAAATATACCTCACACTCTACACGACCTTTTTCTTCAACTCTTCAAAACTTCCACCTCCTCTTCATACCGTTCTAAATGCACATTTTTTTCCTCCCTCTTCTCCACTTCCCTAATATTCTCCCTACTACCAAAACCTTCAATATCACTCTGGTTCTCGATTAGCACTTAATCAACGTTGAGTCCCTTCTTGAAATCTCCTCCACCACCTTCCTCACCTCCCGAAACCAATCTTTTTCATAAAAAGTTTTTTTAGTTTTATTGTCATCCTCTGTCTCTCTCTATTTGATCCATTCCTATACGTACTAGCATTTCAAAATCTTCCTGTGCATATAAATTTACGTAAACTAGGATTGAGGATTTAGGAAATTAGTGTACGCGTAAGGGTAATATAAATCACTGTCCTGCACGTGGATTACGAATCATACATCATTCTGCCCATGGCATGAAGGCTAAATTTCTATAACTCACACAACACTCTCGCGTGAAAAGTCTATTTCATAATATTTATTATAAGTCATGATAAGAAAACCGGAAACGAACGGATGGTGATCGCTACCTTCGTCGCATGGGATAATTTTCTGAGATTTTTTAAAAGTTTTAATTTCCTTCTCTTTACATCGGGAGACAATTGAACGTTCGTTGACAGATCAGGTAGATCAGTTGAACACTGCGGTACATCGAGGTCATTGAGCCGAGAGTACCCCGTTTCAACGAGCCACTCTCGGCTAGTCATTGACTGGAAAGGATGACGGGCCTTGGCATTTAGCAAGATTGAATACGCCTCTATTTTCACCATCAAAATATTAAAGCTAGCCGAGTTCCTTCCCCGATCTTCCTGTCCGTTTTAAATTGCATAGCATCGCACGGTGATGACGATGCAATGCAATATTTGTTTAAATTGTAGGCAACCTAATACGTTAACTCTTTCGAAAGCTCGACTGCCGATTTATGTGAAATGATTGTGTGACCATTCTAAGTGATGTCAAAATTATATACGGTATTACAGGGTGATAATAGCGAAGGAGAAATGACGAAAAGTTTTTATGATGAAACTCCGCAACCGTTTTAATATCGCCTGAGCTGCACTGAAAAAAATCTCAGTCACCTCAGCAATGGCACGCGATCATGCGAGTAATTTGGTTCTCGAAGCTGGAAGAGTCACGATAAATACCTACGCGAGTTTCTTAATTCATTGTATTTACAGCCGAACTAAAAAAAAATGAAAATAAAATTTTCCGATTAAGGACTCGTGCCTGCCCTTGCATGAATTCCATGGACACCTCCCTCGGCTTACAAGGGAGCAAATCGAGACATTGGAGCCAAATTTTCAGGGCACGAAGAAAAAACTATTCCGTGTGTTACGGGAAACGCGAAGACGTTATCATAGCGGGAGGTTTACAGACACCCAAACGGAATCCTCTCCCTTTTCGCAAACTGCACGACAAATACTATGGCCCGTGAAATTGGAAGATCCACGGCCAAGGTTTGGGCCAAAAGAAAGCAGACCCGCGATCCCTTCACCGATAAGTCCCACGTGAGAGCAAGAAAAAAATACTGTGGCGACGGGAACGAGCGAAATAACTCAAGAGAGGGCGGGGGAGGGAGAGGGGTAATAAGATCTGAAATCACGGGCCGGGAGGAAATTTACCTGTGTACACAACCTTCAAATGAGCAAACGATAATATGTCACTTCTCTTCACCGGGACGTCCCTTTCCTCCCACCCACCCTCCCTCACGCGAATCCTCGGGGCGCCCC
>LYUA01000026.1:297950-308439 GCA_002093875.1 Calopteryx splendens | reverse complement strand
TCTCATTCCAGGTTGACGGAGCGGATATAAAAGCGGGATCGCGCGCCGGCCCAGGGGAGTCATTTGCAGAGGTTGGAATCGCCACGCGCCAAGAATAATTCTATTGTACCATTACGTCAATAAACCATAATCCCAGAATGTCTGGTGTCCTTTAAATGAACACAACACTTACATTTCAAGTTACCAACATGGAACTGACCGTTGTGTGCTTATGTACGCAAAAATACTTCATCGATCATATTTATTTGTATGATCACCTACCGAAAAGTCTCACTAGGTCTAGTTAAGAAACATTGTTGGTTGACAAGCCGCTGGCCTCTCGCACCACTTTTTAAAGTAAATAATGGACTCCTTCAGTAATAACGTAGCCACTCTCCTAGCATATAACATCACTAAACACATGTGAACTCATTGCTTCCGGTAAAGTTTCTTCGCAAAACTGAACTACTCAAAAATATAGGAACTATGCTTGCATAGAAATTTAGGAGAACGTGATGGAAAAGAATCGCAGCAAAAACGACTAATTGGCTCTAAACTATGGCCGCGAATTATTCTTGATCAAACCAAACCTTGGATTTAATTTCCAGTTTCGGTTAAATCAAAGTAGACTTTCTTCTCCGCCTTCGATTTGAATCACGAAGGTGGCGAGAAGGCGTAACTGATTCCACTTACGATAAAAACAAAAATAATGATTACGAACGAACGTTTGAAAGAAGAACGCCGCCACTCACGCAACGCCCAGAATCTATAAACCTACCCGAAGACAGCTGATTAATTAAAACGAATGGGAGGGCATGACAAGTTCCAAGTTTGCGTCCGGCCGTTAAGGATAAATTCTCCGGAGGGACATCATCAATCCACGCTCAACTTTTCAATCACGGATCAGTGGACCGTTGGAACGAGGTTAATCTCTCTCTCTCTCTCTCTCTCTATCTCTCTTTCTATCCGACAAACTCGTCGAGGACATGAAGAGTGAGCCGGTGGTAATAATTTCCCGGTGATCACGCGGAGAGACCGAAGCACGGTTACGGTCCCGAGGTGGGAGAAAGAACTTCGAGCGGTGGCAGGAGGTCACCTTTGTTTGGGTCCCACTCCCACGGATCTGGATCTTGAAACTACAACTGGACCACGTCGGAGGTCGAGGCTGGAAAACTCGAAGTGTGAACACCATTCTGATAAGCGAAGTGGAGGGAGGGAAAAAACTAGAGAGAATGATCCGACAACTACGAGAAGTCGAAATGGGCAGCAGGAGTGGATATCGAAAGCCAGCCTCGACAAGTGAAGTCGGCGGGGTCGGTCGGCCTTGGTGGGGTGCGGTTGCACTGAAGGGTTGACCGGAGACGCACGGACGGCCAGCCCCTCCCTCACCCCCGGACGACCCTCGCAGTATCTTACCCATAATCCCCTACGTCGTCCCCAAGGATCCTCTATTCCAGCCTTCGAATGGGAGTTCCCGACGTAATTGTACCGGAAAAGAGCGGATGCTGAGCACTATGCTCTGCCTGTAACGCTTAACTGGGCATTCACTTCCCGAACTCTGGGACGGAGATATTTTGCACCTGCAATCGACGAGCCGAAAATTATTATTACGAATGCATCCCTCAGCTGACCCATCAGGGAGTTATCAATACACTTTAAGTAGCGGTGCTTAGCACTGATCGAGAAACCAATAGAAAAGAACCGTTATCGACACTAAAATAACAGTAACTCTGTATGACAATCATGGCAACTGAGTAACTATTTCAGCTGGTGACAAAACCCTCGATACTTTAAAAACCTTAGGCCCGGTTTCACCAACCTTTCGTTGATTCTCAATAACTATCAAAGACGATGATTTATCATTAATTAATAATTATTAAAAACTATAGTCATTAAATCCATTGGTTTATGGCTTAATACATGTTTTATATCGACAAACATAATAATAATACCACCGTCTACTGTTTATCTACGTTTCTGAAGCGCAAAAAAATGGTCGATTCAGGAAATACTCCGTAATCAAGCACCGATTGCTATTCTTGTATCCAGGCCTTAGCTTTTATGGGTCGGTTGCAGTTGAGTCAATTCACGGACTAAGGGACATGACATACTGCTGGAATTGCTTTGTACATACATCGTTCGAAGTGAAAACGCCGGCCTAAATTTTACGGTGCGGATTTATTCGCCGGCAAAGCAAAAGGTCAATGGATCGAACTCGATCTAGAACACAGAATTTACGGTTTCTCATTACGACTACCATGAAAAAACTGCCTCAGGACTTGGAGCGCCTAGAACACAAAACAGTTTTTACTTTACAGACTCTAAGCCTTCGCCATTTCGCGGGATCCCTGTTTGTTTTGACTAACTTTTTACTCGTCGTTCATTCACCGCGCAGGCTTTCCCTCAACCAAGGGCGATATTTAAATCCATTATATTAAGGTAATTGAAATTTCTCACCAGTAACAACCCCTTATCAAACACGTGAAATACTTTTATGGGAACTCCAACCACACTGCGAATACTGTGTGAATTGATAACGGCGTCGTCATCAATGCGAAAATTTATTAAGAATTTCTTAACAAAAAAGTAGCACTTTCAATGGGAAAGGAATTTAATTTCTTGTTTCCTAAATCGAACTCTGATTTTATTCGGCTTGTCTTAGAATTTCGGTCACTATTAAGTGCAAAGCTCCGCAACGTCTTAGTCCGTGCATACATGTCAATCAATATATACTGTTCACTTGTTAGTTTAGAGGGTTGACCCAAAGCTCTAAATGACCAGTCGAAAGTCAGCGGGTTATAAGATGTCCTTTATTTAACTTTTACGCACATACTTATGTGTTTCATTTGCATGGTTTAAGAGTTAAAAAAAATACCTTTTAGCATAGCCTACATTTATGTCAGGTAAGTATGCACGTTGGGCTGCCAACTTCCTCTGAAGAGACTACCAACACTCTGAATCCAAGCAAAAAAAACGCCGAATGATTTTCCCTCGAGAGAAGATTAGCATAAATTAATTATCGACAACAGCCGCACCTATAAATATTGAAGGTGAAGATGATCTCGGGTACTACATTTGTCAGTAAATCCTAGATAGACACACGCGAAGATCGACCAAATTACACGTTTCGCAATACGAGTTTTGTTTTTCGTTCCGTTCAGAGAAATTTTCCCAACTGGACACAATTGACAATATAACTTTTAAATGTTGAGAAAAACTAATTTGTGGATCCGGCTTCGCTCTTAAGTACGCCACGAAAAACACAAACGAAGTCCCATCCCATCTTCGTGGGGGAGATCGGAGATATGACTCCTCCCTCCCTCTTCGCAGACCCCAACATCGAAAATCCCACGCTATCACCTTCCACAGTGGATTATACCCCCTCCCCCCCACACACACCTTTAATATACCTTTCCGTCCTCGAGGAGGAGAGGGGAGGGGGCGGAGGAGGACCCCACCCTCCCTTCTTCCCAAGCGCCCGCCCACTCTCTCGCCCCCGCACCCTTCCGCCCCACCACACACCTCGTTAGCATTCGCGCAGAAATGGGAAAGCGGCCGTTCTCTAAGTAATGAAGTCTTTTATATCGTGCCTTTTTGCATGTCACCTAAGTAACCGTTCCGTTACGCGCGGTTCGGATTCCGAGTGGGCGTTGCCAGGGGGCGAGGGGGTGGCTTAACGGCGGGGTCGATGGTGGATTCGACGAGAGAAGAGGAATCGCGGCTTGAGGTCACAGTTTCTCCTGGGATTGGCGATAAAAAAGAAAGAGAAAGATCGAGGTCATTTTGCCGTCTGGACACCGCAAAAAGTAAAAAATAACTATCACTCGGATGTGGCGGAAACGAACTTTGAACTTGTTTTGATGCCCGGGGAAATGACAACATCACGCAGCCGGCGCGGTGGTAGCCAGGTACTTCCACTCTTTCCCCATCCACGAAAAGAGGAGAGACCGTGTTTTTACACTTGTAAGGAAAACTTGTAAGGCGTCCCAGAATTTATGAGCCTTCGGTGGGGCCCGAGCGCTCCTAGCGGGAGTACATTCTTGCTGGGTAAATTCTTTCAGGTACGACTTTAACGAGAGCACTAGATAAACCGTACTGTCACTTTCGAAGGTCGCAATCAACTCTCATCGTGACCTCGGGAGAGATGTTCCCATTTATTCAAGTGCGAATCAAGGGATCGCGCTGATCTGACACGACCAAGGCGCAGAATATGGGCATTCGTCGAATGTAGGGTGAAACCCCATTTAAGTCTGTCAAATGAGACATACGACTAAAAAGTCAGACGGAGTTTCGACGAAGATATAAAGAAATCGGTTTCTTTCCGGATATTTATACGAGCTACTGCTTCATGGACACTCAATAGGCATATCCGAGATTCCATTTTGGGATTAACATAACGAACTTGACATTAGCTAGCAAGAAAGCTCACTGCTCAAAGCTCACTCACTGAAACTATTTATTTAATCTCTTTTAGGAAGAGTCGTATGGATATAAATGTATCACTAACATGACAAACCTTCTATGAATTTATGCTATTATATTTCATGTCATAACCATTACAACAAGCAGGAAAGCAAGTTAGTTTCTTACGCACTTCAAAGTACTCGAAGAAGACGAACAAGGAAATTCACACCGGAGAGGATTGTTAAGATTAGTGATAACGCTGCCCAATTGATTTCCAAGGTTTAGTGAGCTGCCAGGATAACGCGAAGGTGCGAACTGAACATGAAAATCGAAAAATGTTAACAAATCAAAAAGGAGATATTATTCAATCCCGTCAGCGTGATTTTTTACAACTCGGGAATAGTGCTAGCGGAACGACAGTGACGGCTCGATACGGATTTCTTCAATTTTACATAACTAGCCATCTCTGTGAACAAGGTAGTAAGGGGAAAGCAATGCGTAAGAGATGAAAGAAGAATGAGACACCAAAAGTGCGGATGGGTGTACGCTTAAAAGGGAAATACATAACACCTAAAAAAAAACTTTTTTCACCCTGGGTTTTGTTTTCCGAACCAAAAATTTACAAAGCCGTTTCTTATAGGTAATTTGCAGTGACCATCAGCCATTTTCAAGCTAGAAAATTTGTTACGACTCCCTTTCAAGAGTCGATTTTGGTAAACATCTCAACATCCCACTGCCACTGGCTCGGCATAGCATATTCTCGGAAACATTCCTTGAGTATTTTACGAGTTAACTCCACAGATAATGAATTTAGGAGTCCTACTAACCTAATCACCTACACTTTCCCATTATTACCGGAAAGGAAAACAAACGAAGAAGTTCTTGGAACATTACGGGAAAGAGAGAAGACTAGTGGGATAAACTAAAAGACGACAGGGACTGTGGATGCGGAAGATATTGAAAAGACAGAGGAATGCTGAAGACTATGATTGAAAAATGCGAGGCAGAGGGAGGACACAAATTAGCATTTTGGACTGCAAGATGGGAATTACAAAGTACCTATGTAGCATGAAGCTAAAAAAATGCTCCCTGTAATTCCGTGTGTTAGGATATTTTGTGTCGCATAGGCGGGACTTGAAGAAAATGAAGCACTGCTTAGAACCTGGGTCCATCAAAAACTCACTTTGACTAATAGATAATTGCTTAAATTCCAACGATTTTTGGGATGCTTCAATATAAGCTTCATATTCCCGCGGGAAAAGGAAAGAAAAATCGGGCACCGGGATTCAAAACATACAGCGCGACTAATAAACACGGGGCACGCCTGGATCGTTTTCGGCACAGCACATTTCCCGAGGGCGGAGAGGGGAAGAAATAGAGAAAGGAAGAAAGGGGATATTTAAAATGATATTTATTTTTTTAGATCACTCTATTTGCAAAGGTTAAGCTCAATGCGCGCAATGTCACCCTTAAATTTCCTTCGGCCGTTTACACCTGTCAAATACCCTCAAAAACATTCATTTCGGATTAGATAGAAAGCAGGAATGTTTCCCCACTTGCTACAGTTATAAATGCATGCCGTTTACCTCACTTTCTCGGCACCATATTAATGTCTGCCTTCTTTCCAAACCATGGCGGAATATCCAATGGTAAACGAAGGAGGCTTTTCATAATGATTCTGCGACTTAATAAATTATGGTGTTGAAAACATGAAACACTCACCTACCTATGAAATAGCAGGTTTCCAGCGTGAATAATAAATCTACCTGTAATATGGTTATATTTAATGTAATAATTTAGCCACGAGAAAAGTAAATGAAGTTGTTAAGGAAATAAATGCAACCGTACTGAAGAAAAATTAAATTTTATCATAAAAATGAAACTTAATAAGCTATCATGATGAATCAAAAATTATACAATAGAAAATTCCAAGCAATAGAAAATTCTACACACAAGAGTTCAATTTACGTAACGAATTCATTAGTATAAATGCAATGGTATAGTCCCACAGATAAGCATAATTATGAGAAAACATATTAATAACGTTCTGTCAAATACCATTGGGTAACACTGCTGCTGTATGGTTCAACTGGAAACTAAAAGCTCTTGATTTGAAAAACTATCTATATTTTTGTCGTACAAGTCATCCATGAGGTACACAGTCAACCAATACCATTAAATGATACTTAAAGTAACTCCGGCTAATGATAACAATATTAAAAAGAGCCAATTGAATTACTACTGACAAAATATTCACTCGTTTCTTTGAATAATGTGTTTAGGTGTCATTACTTAATGAGCACTAATACCATGATTGATTGCTCTATCGGATGCACAGTTCCGGATACTACTACCGTAGAGATTTTTAACAACCCGTATTAAGAGCAGTCTAATTAGTGATGAGTGATTACCATAGTTTGAGGTTTAGGAGGTTCATACTCAAGTAAATATTTAAAGGAGATATCCACAAAGGGCTTTCTCAACGCAATATGCTATGTTCTAAAGCTGTCAAAGTGAAATTCATAATTAAATATTTAAATTGTCACATTTCTGGAAAAGGAAGGACATTTTAAAATATTCGAGGCAAATATAAAAGGAGAAATACCTAGGTAGAACTAGAGCCTACGGCATTAGGGTCAGCGAAGGACTACATAATCCATGACCCAAACTCGGATCTCTAAGCTGGTAATGCCTTATTTAAAATTTTAGCAGTAGTTAATTATTAATCAAGCACTTCTCTCGCCTGACAATCAGCGAGAGACTGTTTCGAAGCATGCCCTTTCCGTTTCCAACATTTCCAGTGATTACACTTTAACTACGGATTTCCCTTAGCATTCAGAGCATCGAATTTCACGTTCAAGCTCAACAAATCAATGGAATTGATAACATGCTCCGTTGTTTCCTTGGCGAGTCGTTCACTGAAACGTAGATCGGACGCAATCGCTCCAACGTGTAGCCCATGACTCATCAATTTCCCATTGAATCTGACTCACACGGCGCGCAACTATTGGTCATGACACCCGCACCGTCCTTGAAGGGAGAGAATCGTCTGCCTTGGCGACCCCATGGGGACGAGTGGGGAAGGGAGAGAGATAAACTCCCCCGTTCCCCTCCCCCCTCTCGCCCCTCCCCCTGATTAATTCATTCGGAATTATTTCTCATTGCCGCGGCTCGCTCCAAAACAACGTCCCCTCCCCCCCCCTCCTTCTACCCTCTTATCCGCAACCCTTCATCCGTCGTTATTACCCTCTTCGCTGCCATTTTATAGAGTGACACATCCTGTCATCTCCAGCGTCGCCACATCCTCGACGAGATGTTGGCGATTATTCCACGTGCTGCCAACTCCTCTTTCTACCCTTCTCCTCCCCCCATTAAAACCCTCCAGTTCCCCTTTCTCCTCTCTTTCCCAGCCACCGAAGCTAGTTTTCCTCCCCGACCTTCCACCCCTCTCTCTCTCTCTCTCCCCGTTAAAGCCTTCTTCTTCCGATCGCATTCCCTACATCCTTTCTCGCCAAACTCCCATTCCGTGCGACCCTCTTTCCATCGCCGAGTCGCCTTAATCGCACCACTCCGCGACCACCCGGGGAAGCGCTGGGGGCGGCGGGCGCGCTAGGTAAAGGGGGATTGTGAAAGGGAGAGGAAATGGGAATGAAGTACGGGGGTTAAGAGAGAGAGGGGGGGAGGGAGATTGAGCAGGGAAATGGGTGCCTTATTTAGTACCGCTGCCCGTGAACGGCGGGGCGCCTTGAGCTCCACTGACTCTCGAGCCACTCCTAATCGGCTTCTCCACTCCACCTTATTCGCACCCCCCCCCCCCCCCCCCNCCCCCCCCCCCGGCCCCCACTGTCCCCCCAAACACACCCTCCACCGGCTGGCAAGATCTTGTTACACCACCACCTCTCCCATCTCTCGGACTCCAACAACGATTCTCTTTCTCCTCCTCGTCCTCCGTTACCACTCAACCCTCTCTCTCCCAACACTCGCCACTAGAAGAATCCTCGCGAGTCTCTTTTTCGGCCAAATGGAATGGAGGCAGCCCTTCACGAACGCACCATCCCCGTCGTGAAGCCCAATCGGCTTCTGTGTGAATAAATGCTGTCATTTAATTGAGACAGTGCCGACCTACGTTGTGTTTACATCTGCTTCCTACAGCCTGGTGCTCCGTAGTAAACCCTTAAGATAGCAGTAGCATGCATATAATCTACCTATTGTTACAACTGTACCTCATCACCCAAAGATTTCACTGTAATCATGAAAAAATAAGTGATTATTTTATAAATGATTAGTTACCCACGGGAAAAAAATTTGCGAAAATATGCATCGGTAAGATGTTTATTTTCACAATCAAAGATCCAAATATTTGCCTTTATCAACCAACCGCAGGTAAGGGTGAAGGTTGAGCTCGAACTCAAACCCACTTAGTTATCCCTACGCGAAAATACTATTTATAAAAAAATATTCAAATTCACAAATTCAGAAGAGAAGTGGCAGCTTCTTTCCATGTGTCGCCCGCGATTACCCAGAAAGATTTGTAGGCACCCGGAAATTCACACAGGTCGAGCAAAGCAGGTGCCCGGAGGCAATAACCGGGTGTGAACCAGGGACCCTACTACCGTAAAAAAGGCATGCTTTGGAATCATGAGGGGTTGTACTGACACCAATCTAAGTCAGAGCAAATTAGGAAAATGCCTTTGTACCACTTACATTTCCACGCTCCACCCTCCCACTTCCACCTCTGCGACCTGACAAGGAACCTCTTTCTGTCCTCGTCCGTCTTATCTTCTTGTGAAATCGTTTCGCCCGCCATGTGCTCGCCCCACAGCGATTAAAGGATAAGGGAAGTTGGATGGTTGGTTGCTATATCGGAGAAAGGAATGGCTGTTCTCCGGGTGATCGTGTCCTGTTTGAGTCGTCTCAAAAGAAATTTTATCCGCTTACCTAACTCTCCCTTGAATAATAGCCCTCACTATCCCGCCGCCTTCTATTCCCACTTCCCCCACCCTGAGTAACACTTCTTAGTTAGCCTACCTCCCTATCCAGATTTTTACTCTGAAGCTTCTCTCCATACAGACATCTCTAAGGCCTCCAAACCTGCGCTCATCCTCTCTCCCCCTCAGATACAAAGTCTCTCAACAACACAATGCTACCATCCAATTGCAAGTCTTAAGGTGGCTGGTTCGATTTTTAAATGAGTAGGTACATAGATTTCGTTAAAATCCGGTAAAAACGTTCCCAAAGACCGCCCACGTGTTGTACACGATACATAAGGAAAAAATCATACAACACCGGGTGAGTTTTATCAGTAAGTCTGGGAAGCGACGCCGTACAACAAAACGACGTACCCATATGGCGGGTGCTACATTTCCGTATTAATTCCGATCTTTGCACCTTCATTTTCTTCGAAAGGTGATATAAGATACATCAAATATTAGGCATCGTACTTTTTAAAAATCAATGCCGATAAACGACCCTAATTTTCGCATAATTTCGTACAAAACAAATTACAATAGCATTTTTTATAATTCGAAGGAGTTAACACAATTATAATATGAGCGCAGAAGTGCGAAGTATAATCTGTAAGTTACATAAATAACTAGGAATATGGTATTTAATCTAAATGATTTATAAGCGGGTTATATTTTCTAGGTAGTAATGAAAAACCAAGAGCACTCAATGGAAACTCCATCAACCTTCACAAATCTTTCATTAATGCCTCTCCTCGTGACCCCGGTAATCATTTCCCTCATTTCCTTAAATGCTTCTTTCGCTAACGACATTTTTTTGCTTCCGAGCTCATATTCGTTCAAAATAATGCTCAAGTATATGAACTGTCCCTGATTGATAGCGCTCTGTTAAATATATAAATATTAATATATATATAAAAAAGATATATATATATTAATATTTATTAATTTAACAGAGCGCTATCAATCAGGGACATTTCATATGCTTGAGCATTAATTTGAACGAATATGAGAATATATATATATATAATAAGTGTGTGTGTATATGATACATATATACATATACAGACCATAAATCGACAGGTCCCGGTCATGTCATATTTTTTCCATGAAATTTACTATTCCCATGTGTTCGTCTCTAT
>LYUA01000026.1:145938-160653 GCA_002093875.1 Calopteryx splendens | reverse complement strand
CACTTTGGTGAACTTCTTAAGAAACTGTGATCTTCTTAAGAAAGATATTCTCCAACTTCAAAAGAACTACCTATCACATGATGCACCCAAAAAACAAACAATCAAATTTGAGGATAATTAAGTATTACTGAAATTAATGTTATCTTCTTCACTGTACAAAACATATATTTAAACAGACAAGAATGTAAAATTACAGCTTCTACAAGAACATTTTAAAGTGAATATGTTATTGATATTCAATAGTATGATACACACAGTTAGGTCATAAGCAGCTACAGATTTTGTGTATGTATCAGTTTATCAGCATACCTGTAAGCAATATGATGTGGAAACAAGGAGCTGATTGTCTATTTTAGTGCCTTTAACCACTCCTACCCAGTTTTTGTTATTCTTGACTATTTTCAACAATTTATGAAGCAAAGTAACAGAGGCAGTGGCACTGTGAGAGGTTTTGGAAGTCTTTTTATCAGCTACCTCTTTCAGAACACTGAGTGATTCAACACTAATCACATTAGAAATTGCTAGAATTAAAGCCTCCAGAGATGCATCATCTGAAATGATAAGAGAGATAATGTTTGCATGCACTTTTACAGGATTATTGTTTTTCAATAAAAATCAACAGGAAAAATACCTTTCACAATTTCTTCAGACAGAAAGTCCAGCGAAATCATGGCTGTAGCCAGGACTGCATCCTGTGCTCGAGGATGCAGCTGCTCATATGCTGTAGAGACACGATACAACAAGTTACCAAGGTCTTCAACTGCCTTAGATTTAGAACAGAAACACTTCCTGAAATTATACACAGCAAAATAATTTCATATTATTTCACTGCAAAAAAGTAACTAAAATTAATATAAAAATCATAATCTTCAAAACCAACTTACTCTTTGAAAACTTTCAAGATGAGCAAATAAATTTCTGATAACAGTACAATGGCTTTCATGTCACTCATCTGGTCCAGCAGTGCAAAGAATGTGTCTACAATTACTTGGTATGTACTCTCTATTTGCTGTTTGCTCAAATAAAATGACTGATTGAGCACAATAGTGATGAAATTTTTCCAAGATGTAAGGATGGTAATTTCATTGGACACATCTGATGCCTTCTTATTCTTGGTAATTTCCTTATTCAAAGAAGTGATAATAAACTGAATAAAAAAGAGAGAGAATATTAAATCAAAGGGGCAGCAGGAGAAAAAACTCTGACTGTAACTCAGATGGTTACAGTAAGGTATACCAAAAAGTTCTTGTGACAATGCATAGTGTCTAATACACATTAAATATTTTTTATGTTGTTTTCATACCTTTGACCAGTTTAGAAAATGCATTTCATCTTCACAGAAGAATTTTTGTAGAAGTCCTTCCAAATTCTTAGAAATAAGGGCCCCTTTCATGAATAGTTCCAGGCTCAATATGTTGAATATAAGAGCACATGATCTTGAATTTGAACTGTAAATAAATTACCATGTTACTATATGAAACACATGCACTTCATTCTAATACCACAATTATATAATAAATTAAACATGAAAAATGCTCTCATTTACTTAAGCATGCTAAATGAGTTGGGTAACCAATAATGAATTATTGTATTTATTTTTTTATGAACAGTAGTAGTTGTTTTGATTTATTTATAGATGATTGAAATAAAAAATGATCAAAACAAGACTGCTAAGTTATGGTAATTTACATGCATCTATCATCCACTCTAAACCCTTGACACATTATGACAGTCAAGCTTTCAAAGATTTTCACTTTCTTCTTCCTTAAATAAGAATTAATCATTGGTATATGCTTTGACACTTAACACTTACCATGGGGGCAAAAACAAAGGAATTAAAAGATCATTCCAAAATCCTTCTTTGTTTCCCAAGTAGGTGATGATGGTCTCCTTCTGTGCTATCCATAAGGCATGAATTAAGTCAATGGATGAGTCATAGAGTGGGCCTTTCAAACACTGCTCATCCTGGTAAAAAAAATGGAATATCATCCTTCTATACTAACCAATGGTAGTACATATTTAAAAGACTAGAATACACCCATTAAAATCAATAGCTTGGAAACTTCTCTTAACAGTCAAATAGATGCAACAACCAATATTAAATAGAGGGTAACACATGTCAGGCCTACTGTGTGACAAAATGCCTTGGAAAAGTGGAGTCGTTACAACCTCACTCTCCCTCATGCCTTCACATGTACCAATGATTTGAGGGTATAGTCAATCCATGATGTGCAAAAGGAACTGGCAGAAAGATGCTCTGTTGGTGTCAGTTTCCCTCAGTGAGGCAACTGAGTGTTCCTAAACACCTCCATTGGTCACCTCAGCATCTTTCACATTTTTAAAGGGGAATCTTCAGAAAAACAAAATCTCTCCAGCACCTTTATCTCTATATCATTCATATTTTTACAGAAACTGAGGAAAAATATGAATATTTTACACTTTTTAATAGAATCAATATTGGCACACAAATAGATTAGATATTCCTGTACCTGATTACTTTGGGACCCTATGCAAGACTTTAACCAGACAAGGACATTTAAAATGGTAATGATACACCTATACACACGTATGGAAGAATAATAAAAAAATTGCATAGCAGTAAGAGTAAATGAGAATATATTTTATAAATAAAGACACACCTTTTCAGCAGATTTAAGGACTGAGCATATAAAATTAAGGCATCCACCTTGAGGCCCACTTTTCTTCTCTTCCTCGGTCCTGAATCTCTTAAAAGTTGACGTGTGCTGTATATTCACAAAAACCTCAGTCAACCCAGGTTGTTTTTCAATGCAAGCAGTGATAAACTCGAGGATGGCAACTTTTAAGTCAACAACTTCTGTCTTTGATTCTAATCTCCTCAGAAAAGTATCCCTAACAACATCACCCTCCATTCCAAAACAGGCTAATAATGAAACAGGAAATTCCTGAAAATATAAAATATCACATTCTGACATTTATGAAATATCATCATTAACAATAAATCAATTTTCATTAAAAGACCTTTAAATGTCTATTTTGTAACCCAAAAGAAGTTCAACAAAATTTCCAAGCAGAAGTGTATGTATGTTTAAACTTTTTATATTTTGACTTGAATTGTATCATATGTATTTAAAAAACAGGAAGGATTGTTATTAGGGGAAAATGTAAATGAAGAGCAAATGAATTACTTGAATACAAGTTTTACATCTAATACACAAATTAAAAGCAAATAATAATAATATACTCACATTATAAGTTAAAACAAAACTAAATAAGTCTACTTACCTTGGCAAATCTTTTCAAAAGTTTCACTGCCAATGTCGGTAATGTGGGATTGAATCTATGGTATATGTAATATGCTACAACTAAAACTAATTTAAGGCCATTGTTCCATGATGGAGGACCATATATTTCCAATTCTATCAAAGAATGATCTTTATTGTCCTAAAAAGCAAATAGGTAAAATTATCAGAAGAGTAAATTAAAATTGCAAAGTGAACATTAAAATGTCTTACTGAAACGTCTCTCATTTTCACTCTATGAAATAAGGTTCTACCAACTGAGAACCATGCATATGAAATATACACCTGACTTCCATTTTACATATCAAACCAAAGTAGAATAATTCAATTTCCATCAGTAAAAAAGCCAGTTTTCAATCCAAAGGTCGACTTGATAAAACAGGATAGAACTCATTAGGTAATTCTGTGTTACAAAAGAATAAAGGTTAGAGTCATGACTGACGCTGCAGCTAGACACCACCATAGACCCCTTTTTTGTCAGAAGTGCTATTATGACCATAGTCAGAGAATATTTATGTTTCAGGTACTGATCTATGTAAAAGAGAACATTAACAATCTGCCACTAAGATCAGATGACCATCATTATTGCACAAGAAATAGATTAAAAATTGATCTAAGTTTCCTTAGGCTACCAGCATCTCAAAACTTTTCTATTAATGGGTCACAAGCCTTTCAATAAATTATCTGATGCAGCAACAAATTTGGAGATATTGAAATTCATATATATAATAATATGTAATAATAATAATATATATGCAATCAATAAATGTTTTGCAACTCAAACACTTTACTTCATACAAAAATATTTTGATAAAATTGTGGAGATAATTTTCATCGATATTTGTTCATATTGATGCTTAATTAACTTTGTTAAAACAAATTTAATTCTGTGATATCAGCATCACCTTAATTCAAATGTGTACTGTAGATACTATTTAGTGAAAAATAAATTTGGTGTTATTATTAAGCACGTGAAACATGTGAAATTGACACATCCAAGGTATGTGGTCCAGTTATTTTTCCTGTGAAGCCTAAGGTTTCCCAGAAAATTACAGTGATAGACAGGTGCTCTATTAGTCTATCTATTACTATTATCACTAACTTAAACTAAAAAAAATTCACTCATTAACACAAAAATGACACTAACCTGGACAGCAGCTTTCAACATAAAAACTCTATTGAGAACAGATAGAGACAACTGCACCATGTTGATAAATTCCCCTCCTTGACCACCAATCCAACTAGTTTGCTGTTCCATTAGAGATTGTATAAACTGGTCACCTGTAATAATGACTTATTGTATTATTTCTATGCACAAAATAATCTTTTCAAATGCTGTAAAAAAATTAATAACACTGGGATCTCACATCCAAAATGGATACAAGCTCGACATTACACAGAAATGTTTAAAAAACCTCTTTGAACACCAAAGACTACACATCATTATTAGCACAAGCTAAAGGAACTCGTCAAATACCTCAGAAAACTTGAAAAACCATGCTCTCTTCTGAACAACATAACATCTTAGAAAAATACAAAGAGGATGTGTGACGTGATGATCTAATCATGGTTCATGTCATCGTCTTGATTGAAATGTAAAATTGAAGGTTAGAATAATTTATGAAAATGAGGAGACTTTTGGATTCCAGCTTCGTAGCAAGCACTTTTTTTTACACTATTAAATTACAAGTTTATCATCCCGAACAACAACACCATCTTGACTATGCATTTCAACACTACTGACTTGATTTATTTACAAATTAAATAAAAAATATAATATGAATGCAATTGACACAGATGAATTTTCTCACTTGTTGTATTTGTCCTTTAATCAGCATTAATTATGCTAACCACCAAACATTGTGCCCCCTTGGATGTATCATTTGAAAATTTCACTGAAATTAGTCAACAAAATTATTTTTGTGGTATGTTTCTCAAAATTCTTCTTAATTCAGGAACATAATACAGCCAGAAAACATTTCAAATTAACTTAAACTATATCTTATAATGTACACAAAAAATAGCAGCAAGAAAAAGAAATTAAAAAAATCTAAATCACAAAAAGGGTACTCCACTGCATTGGAAATTAAACTCACCATTTAGAAGGCAACACTTAGCATAATTATTATTATATCATGAGACATGCATGATTGAGATTACTAACTCTAAGAGCATCATGGAATGTGTTACTCATAAAATAACTGATACATCTTACTATGCTTGAATGGACTAAAAGACATTTGTTTACATTTCCTTTTGAAAATAAGTTACATTAGGCAATAATGATCTTAAACTAATGAACAGGTAAAAAAACACCAACAAAAAATGTGAAAGGATAGTCTGTAAGTAAAAAAAATGCCAACTATCACCCCAGGATTCCCCAATCAGTGGTTGCTCTAGCCAATAGACTACCACACCAAGAGATAAGATACAACAATGGTGGAAGTCAAAGAAATTCAAGGAAGGTGGATGCAATAATTTGAGAAATTAAGTTAAATATGGAAGGTGGATTATATTAGGTTTCTGAAAAATTTTGAGCTAAGCTATAGAAATTATTAGAATACAATTTGGTGTTAGGTATGGTAGGGGAAAAAAGGAAAATGATGGAGAAAATTTGAAGAAAGCTGACAAGGTGGATGGAAAAATACTTAGAAGTAATAGGATGACGATGGCTGTTACAAATGGAGAGAAGTGTGCAAGTGTGGAGGGTGGCTGGAGAAAAAGAATCGCTCAGCATATTGGAAGGAATTTAAACTTACAATAGAAGGGTCATTCGAAAAGTTCTTGACCTGACAAAGAAAATACAACATTTTTGAGATGTTTTCTTTATTTTTCAATGTAGTCAATACATTTAGACCAGCAACTCTCCAACTTTTTAATACCCTCAGTATAATGTGATTTGTCCAACTCTGCAAAATAAGCGGTGGTCTCAGCTTTTACCTCATCATTTGAAGTGAATCTTTGTCCAGCGAGCCATTTCTTCAATTTTGGGAAGAGGAAGTATTCACTGGGAGCCAAATCTGGCAAATACGGTGGATGTGGAAGCACTTCAAACCGTAGGTCATGGAGTTTTGCATCAACAACCATAGACGTGTGTTACGGTGCATTATTGTGATGAAAGAGCACTTTCTTTGTGGCTAGATGTGGACGTTTAGCCTGAATAGCACCCTTCAATTGGTCTACTAGTAAAGCATAATACTGTTCGGTGATGTTCCTGCCTTTTTCCAGGTAGTCTATCAGCACCTCACCACAAGAATCCCAGAAAACCGTAGCCATGACTTTTCCAACAGATGGAACCGTTTTTGATGGAACCGTTTTGAACACCCAACCGTACCACCCACTGTTTGGACCACTGCTTCGTCTCTGACATGTAATGGTGAATTCATGTTTCATCTATTGTTATAAACCATCAAATAAATTCAGCAGAATTGTGTTTAAATAAGTCTAAACACACTTAAGAAGTGTTCATTCGAATAAATTTTTGGTCGTCACTTAACAAGCGCAGCACCCATCGAGCGGAAAGCTTTTTCATACCCAAAACATCATGTAAAATGTAGTGGACACTGTCTATCGAGATGTTGAAGTGTCAGCAAGCTTGTATATCTTCATTCGGCGATCATTTAATACGGCATTGTGGATTTTTGTGACAATTTCATCGGTCGCAACAGTTTTTGGGAGTCTCAAGCATTCACCATCTTGAATGGATGTATGACCACGTTTAAATTCAGCAGTCCACTTTTTTAACATCGAGGAGGAAGGGAAAGGGAAATCCTTCAAAGTGGAATGTAACTCTTCTTGTATGTCCGTGAAGGTTAAACCTTTTATAACCAAGTATTTTATAACACTCAAACTTCAGTTTTATCCATTTCCAGAAAATGTGAAAACTTGTTTACTTTACTCGATCGCCAAGCAACAAGCAACTAAATGTACGCATCTGAAACTTTGCAGCATGCCATCTATAGGATCATACTTGACAAATTCATTGTCCTTTGGTCATCCTAGAGCTATCTCTATGTCAGGCCAAGAACTTTTCCCACAACCCTAGTAAGAGGACCCAAAGAAGGCATTAATGTAATGAAAATGGTTACTAAGAAAATTTTAAAAATTTCAAAAGGATGCACACTCTCAGTTCAGCATGCTAGTTTCCATGAATTGTTCAAAAACCTATCTCTTAATGGGATAGTACATGCAATAAAAATGAAGGGCCCACTTGAAAATCACTTTTCATGATTTGAATTGATTTCAATGTTTTTTTTCAATGATACTGTTCATACTTCAGTATAATAATTGAAATAAAAAATGTTGTTTTCCATGATATGTGTTATCCTACTTTTCAGTGTAATTATTTATGTACTATAAAAAGTGATACCCTTCTTAAGAATAAGCAAAAACCAGACTTAAAAAAACAACTCATAAAAATAACACCAGTCAAGATACCACACTAATCACCCCAGTGCCTTTGCAAAGCATTTGGTTTAAGACAACCTTTCATCTTATAATAAAGGGATAATTCATATTCATAAAACAAATAATTCATTAATAATAATAATTCATTAGTAAAAAAATAATATTGTGCTTTGTAGAGCACAGTCAGGATCATGAAAGAATTACGTTACATCAATTTAATAAGCCTCATCTGATTTCTAAATTTTCAAGTTTCAACTTTTCACTTATTCAATCAACTCTGACAAAGCACCACAACAAATACATACAGGCACATAAAGAATTATCCAAGAAACAATTAGCATGCTAACATTTACCTGTTGCAACTATCCTGAGGAGAATCAACCCAGAATCACAGTTTAGGAGACTATAGACGCACATTTTTCTCACTGTGTTCATCAGATTTTTTTCAGTTTCCAGGCTAGCCAGATCAGCTGTCAAAATTTTATGGAAGATTAGCAGGCACTTTCGGCCAATGAAATTGCTGTCCAAAGGGTTCTGATAGTGCCATGTTAAGTAACATGGAAACACCTCCCTGATTACAAATGTTAATCCTCCGAATAAGATGGTAGGATCTGTTTCAGAATGCTTTCAAGAGAAAAATAAGTAAATTTAGAATCATTTAGAATCTTTCCTCTCAATATAATACGTAAAATAACCAATTTAAGCACAAATATGCACACTTTCATGACAATGAATGCTAACGACAATGCTAATAATCACCCTAATGGATGGTGACCAAACACTCCTAGCCACATGCCACTGGGGTGGTTTGCAGGATAATACGTACACGTGAGATACCATGGGATTTTCTGTGCCAACAGCTGCTTGCCAGGAATATCTGGCAGGGAATGCCATGATGCAATCTTTTATCATGCCAACTGAGATGAATGTAATGTGTTCATAATACAGATTTCAATTTACATTTTAGTCTTTTGAACATTATTGCAGGTGCATTTAACCTTGTTGCTGTTGTGATTTCCAATTGTGAAAGGGGGAAAAAAGTATTTAAATCTATCCGTGCCACAGTTTGGTTCTTTTATTTCCAGGTAGTCTGATCTACCTATACAATGTGGGATCCTCAATATCAGACGTAAAATCGTGTTGTGTACCTTTCTAAGTCTTACTCCCACTTGTTCAATTGGTGTTTTAAAGGATTTCCATTCAAGTAGCTCTGTAACCCTGTCACACTTACTTTCTTTCTGTGAAAATTAGTAATGAGCTTAGCAGAACTTCTTTGAGCATCATCGAATTCTTTAATTAAAACTTTTTCAAGACAGATCCAATATCCTAGTCATATATTTCGTCAGATGTGACGAGGATTCTATCTATGTATAATTGATTTGATTTTCTCATTACATTTTCCAAACAACCAGTCAATGAAAGCAAGATTCTTTATGATAGACCCACATACAAGTATCTCTCCGATGTGTGCCTCATGAAGGGTTGTAGGTCTGAGTGACACCCAAAAACTTGACTTGTTTCAAGTGCTTAACATTTTATACGAAGATTGATGTTTTCCTTTTCTTTCTCCAAATATCATTGAAATGCATCTGTTCTACATCTCATCATGCATGTCATAAAGAGGGCGTAGGATCACCACTCATTAGATCAAATTGAGCTATTAGCATTTTCTATATACTTAATACAACAGAGTTTATTTTGTGCAAGTCATAAATCAAAGAGTGTGGAACAGATTTTTATGATCAAGGTGGCAAACAAAGGAGGTCCTCAAGTAGGCACGCCATCACCTCTCAGGATTTCAATACATGGTCACCAAAGAGAAGGAATCACCCTTAGATTATGTATTTTACCCTGACACTAAGCCTTAAGTGGCATGTGAAATTTACACAATGGGGTAGGGGAGACAGTTCCTTTCCCTATCCTGCCTTCAATTTCCAAGGAATAATATAATAATAATAATATATCAGTATTCATCTGTTGCATAGCGGCAGCTATGATGGATGTCATCATTTGTTATCCAAAACATCACACAACTTGGGTGAAGGTGAGGGTGCCCAGTATCATCCAATTTGAATGCTCTATGAACCAAGCTATCACAAGTGGTTACCCATAGCTTTTGATGGTTTAGCAATAAGTAATTATCAAATGAGAACAGAAGGTCAACAACCTTGGAAAATATCAGTAAATTTTTGCCCAACTAATACTAAGCATGTAAATGCTCATTTTGCACACATGAAAACTTGTACTGCCATAGCTTGTATAGTGAGAGATAGGTGTGCTTGATCATACATTCCTCAAAATGCAGATATTTATGTCTACAATGGCTCTGCCATAAGAGAATAGGCAGAAATCACCATTTAAGAGGTGGAATTTTATTAGACACTCACCTCAACTATGTTTTCAAGAAACTGTAGATATGCTTTCAATAATTCAAAATGCCCGGTCACACATTCCTCCCGAGCAAGCTGAAAGCCAAGAATTCCTACATCAAATGAATCTCCATTGATGCAGCTAATATGATCCAACTTCACATTCTTCACATGTGGCAGGAATCCAGTTTTTTTCAGCTTCATGCTTACATCATCGAAATAAGTTAGGATTAATGTGGCAAAAATCTCCATGCAGCAAGCAAGGACAGAAACGGGTCCATTGGGTACCTGAGAAAATCTGAAAAAATTCATATTTAAGAAATGGTTCACAAAAAATGAATAATTTTATTAATAACATGTTTACTCCATAAGCTTACTTGTCAACAAGATAGAAAACCAATTCAACAGTTGAATCCATGTCCTCATCAAGCACATATTCTGTTTCCAATATTTTCTTAAGAAATTTTAAAGTGACAACACCCATGTCTATGGTAGATGGCTCAACATTGGTTGAGCCTTGAGAAACCTAAAAATAAATGAGAGAACATTACTGTAGCTACTAACCTAGATTTGATTTCAGTGATAAAGACCTTTGACTGTCCAATTACTAATTCATGACCTCTAACCATGGGATCACCTTGACCCCAAAATGAATGTTTAAGTACTGCTTCACAGAATATCTGGAGTAATCTTAAACAGTAATAACTTCTGGATAGTGCCTTCATGGCACAACAAATAAGTAATAAAATAGGTATAAAAGTGCACCACTCCACAGAAGAAAAGGGGGAAGGCACCTGAATCGCTTTACTACACCCTCTTCAATCAAATAAGAACACACCAAGTGTTATTTGTCCACTTGTTTGTTCCTTTACTTAGATACTTTGCATTAAAATTCATGACACAGCACAGGAAGTCAGTGAGCAATAAAGGACTTCAATGAAGGATTATAATTTTTCTAACTTACTTGGTTTAACAGTTCTTTTAAGGTGTCATAAAGAACATTCCATATGCTATAGCTGCATTCCCAATGAATGGTTGGAGGAGGGCCTTTCAGAGCATATCCCTTAGTTCCTGCAAGAAGTAAAATCCTGCAGTGCTTTAGGGGCCGTCTGTTTTGATTCAGAGCCCAAATTGCAGTGTCTTCATCGACACCAAGGTATGTGGCCACAGAATTATCCAATGGTTCAGCAAAGAGTTTCAGGTGCTTTAAATCTGCCAAAACCTGACAAGAGAAAAATATCAGCTTAGAGAAGAAAAGAGAAATGTTGAAGGAGTAAAAGAGGCTTCAGCATAAGATGATGCATGTCCAATTAAAAATAAAATTTCTGGTACTAAGTATGCAACTAAGGCTCATTACTCTTCGATGGTATACTTAACAACTCATACTACAATTTTAAAAACACCATGAGGAATAGTGTAAAAATAATGAGTGTGTTCACATAAAAACTAAGATTTTTCGCATTTAGACAGCAAGCACAAATAATTTTTAATTTTCTCACCATAAGCAATATCCAGTGGGTACTACAATAAGATTGAAACATTTATAAATGGGGGAGGGATGTTTTTAGTTTGCCCCTCATGCAGGTCATAGTCAATATGTATCTGCCTGCTTTAGAGACATCTTGTCCATAAATGCAGTCTTTTCCACAAAAATTGTTGTGAGCAAAATGTGGGAGAGGGAAACAATTATAAGATGATAACTGTAACCATGAATAATTACCTTAAAGCAAACTATTCTAGCATGATAAATGGAGAAGTTGTAAATATAGACTTCTTATCCAAGTTAGCATGAAATAATCAGAAAGGATTTGCACAAAATGCATTATGTCCTCATGCAGGGTGTTTTTTTTAAGTTGACACAAGCTATAATTTTTTATACATACAAATCACTTGGTGAATAAATTAGGAGAGTTCACTAGTTTAATAAATGATTGTTTTTATACCTATGAAACTCAGAGTGGCAGAAAAATGTTAGCATGAATTTTAAATAACACGAAATGTTTGTGTCCATCCCTGACAATTGGAATTAACTGATTTCACTCTACGCATAGCCTTGAGACTGTATGATAAAGTAATTACGGAGTGTATGCAATCTAGCTGCAGGAAGCAAAAAAAAACATCACTTACCCTTCTGAGATTCACAATTTTTTTATTTCAAAAACTTCAACAAGTGAATGAATCTAAGGAATTTTAACTATTTATTGAAGCCAGTCTACCTTACCACTTGCATTCATACCCTTCACGCTGTTCCCTTTCAGGATAGGGTTGGGAATCTCAGGATGGGGAATCAGAGGAAGGGGAGGCAGCAGAGACTGTATGCGGTGACAGGAAGGTATCCTCCCATCCTCGAAAAACCCATGCCAAAACACCCATCACACATACACCTACTAAAAGCAATCCCTGTCCTCAACCCTTCCACCTAACAAGAAGACCTCCCTTCCCCCTTATAAATCCCCCACGATAGCGGCACCTGAGCTTAAACAGAGACATGGACTCAGTGCCCCATAGGATTATCATTGGACACATTAGATACTACTATATGGCAGCAGAAAGCTGAGCACTCATCATGAACTCACCATAAAATCCTGGATTCTCCATTATGTAGCCCATTTTGCTGTTCTCTCTCTTAACCTTTCCCACTTCACTATTCCTTAAAAACTGGGTTTCCCATCTTTTAACAGCTTGTATCTTCCTAGCTACCATTCCTACACTCCTAACATTTACCCCCTCCCCCCCGAACCTCCACTAAAAACTTCTGGACTGACTCCTTAACCTCATCTACCTACCCTATGTATCGCAATACATGTGCACATGTGAATGAACATCACTGTAAAACAGATCAGGTACTTGAAAATGATACATTTCATCAAAACTAGTTGTCAAAATATTAATGGAAAATTACAATAATATTTTCATCACTATGGAATGATTCCACCACATCAGACCTGATAATACAACAGAATTTCATGGTGTGCTACTAAAGTGAAATCTGGCTTGAAGATGTATCATCAGAAAATATCATATTTACAAAAACTAATTTTTTAAATTCTGCTAGATGTAATTTTGCCAGATCATTCACCCCTTGGGAATTTCTTACTAGAACTGATAGAGATCTCATGCATAGCAGAACAATAAGACAGGTAGTAGAGAATACATACACATTTTGATAATTTTTTTATTTCCGTCTTGTATTCCTGTTTTATCTTCCTTTTGTCACCAGTTACACCATTTTTACACATATTGGCGGAGCTATGGATTTTTAATTTGGCATGGAGGGAGATCAATCAGTGAAACTGACTAAAAAAATAAAATGTTTTGCAAAATTTTCATTTTTTATATTCTTCTACAGAACATTGTTCCAACCATTAACAATTGGTAATTTCACACTGGAAATAATATAGATCTTATTATATTGAACTTATTAATGGCAGAAGAGTAAGTTTGTTGATACTGAAACTACATTGAGGGCAGAAAATAACTAAGTATTATTAAATGGATATAGAATTTGTAATTTCAATGGAATCATAATGGAATTAGAGTATATTTAGAGGTCACTAAATAGGATTTCAAATGTTGTGCCAGCCACCTTGCATTGCAAATATAGAATTTATACAATACCTAGTTACTTCCCATCCACCCGGTAAAAATAATTGCCACTTGAGATAATCTTCATTATTCTTTCAAAAAATATATGGAGTACATTTTCAGATACGCTACAATCTTTTTTGATACAATATTTAAAATTAAAATTTAAGTGGTATTTTGCCATTTCTGATGATTTTAATGTCACATATACAAAAAATTGTGTATATTTAAAAACAAAATTTATACATAGCAGCAGGTGCCATGCAGTAATTGTGAATACTTAAGTAGCATCATACTTTGTGTCAAGTATCAGGAAAAACTAATATCAATTCACCAATAAATAAAACACCTTCTTACTCACCCTACTACAGCTGCTGGAGCTGCTGGATACAAGGCCTTGAGCCATTTTGACCAGTGGTCCAAACTGTAATGGAAACATTTCTTTGGCAAGACAGTAAAGGGCCCCAACACCTTCTTCCATCCCATCCTCCCAAAAACGATCGGCCATTTTGGAATGACTTAAGAGCACAGCCACAAGGCTAAGAATATCTGAAGTGTTGCCCAGGTTATCCTTCTCAAATGTATTTGCCAGGAGGGAAATAAGTTGGTATACAGTTGAGAATGCTATTGTTGAGAAAACAGTTTTTTCCTGATTCATACGGAAAAAAAGAGAGATCATAATTAGAAATGATATTTAAAAACTGTTAGGTTCATTTGACTTCAGCACAAATGTACCTAAATGTCACTTTCCTATTGCAAAAAGGATGAATATTAATACCTAAATAAATATAAATCTCTTACTCTAGGAATTATTTTTAACAAAAAACTTTTAAAAAAGGGTGTTTGCTTTTACAAATACATTAAGAAGTTAAATAAAGAATAATAACTTTACAATGCTCCAAATGAACATTTTGACACCATAAATAATATAGGTAGATCTGCGGCTAATTGTAAGTTCACTGCACAGGGAAAAAATAGAACACAAGTGGTCACTGGATATTTTAATTTTACACACATTGAAAAAAAATCACAGTAATCAACCCGAAGGTCGGTTTGGTAGGTGAGGATATAGC
>LYUA01000026.1:98853-126531 GCA_002093875.1 Calopteryx splendens | reverse complement strand
AGGTAGTGAAAAATAAAAAATTTGTGGAAAAACCAAGTGTGTCATCTATCTTACGAAAACCAGACATGTCAATGTCATGTGGAAAAAAATTAGCCAAAATACTGTATAACCCCATTGACCTTGCTCAGCTTATTTCCCATCCTCACCTACCTCTATGCCCTTCTCGAAATTACCAGGGTAGATGAGTTAGTATTAACTAATAATTCCTGAACAAGAGAAGAAATATAATATGCATGGGTCATGAACACCTATTATCCCACAAAATTGCTCCTCTCCCATTTTCAACTTATTTCCACTCAACATGAATCATATTCAGAGGTACTTAGGTAGCATTACAATTCTTTTCTTTCATCTGCAGTTTCGTACTTGCCATACTCCATCCTGTACAGAACCTTCCCACAATCTCATATGTCACAGATGTCACTCGGATGTTGACCTCATGATGTAATCATAAGTTCTCCAGGGATGATCCTGATTGTATATCTGAATAAAGAATACTGCTGGATCTTCATTATTTTCCCATGAGACATCCCAGACTGACCTCCTCGGATGATAGCAGTGACCAATCAGAACAGATTTTGTTTCACTGTAGAAATTCAATCAGTGACACATAACGTTCATACATCTGTTAACATGCTTTTGATATTCTGAGGTTGGAACAATCAGCCTGGTTGGGTCTGATATAACATGTCCAGGGTAGCCATTGCCTACGGCCATCAATGGGTTACACATTTCGTCTGGTTACCTATGGCAGAGACATTTTGTATGAAGGAGTACAATTTGGCTTGGTCGCACACACGTTGATAGGTGGTCATATAATGGAGGTTCAATTAACATTATCTAATGGAGTATTAATCATTGCCTGTAAAAAGTGGTCATTTTGAAAGATAGCCATCAGGAAAGGTTTCACTCTTTGTACCTACATTAATAGGGAACATTAATAGATAGAACCAAATTAATTATTCATTAATTTGATTATAATAAAATAAGAGGGTGCTAATAGATTCCCAGTTCACTTGTGGTACACCAGTCTACTGCAGGCATGTAAATACGATATGATTTCCTTACTTGATAAAGAAATGAATCAAAGTAATAAAAATATTTTAGTTTATATTTATTTAAATACAAGACAAAGTTATAAAGAGGAACATTGAATACATATAAAACAGTAATCAATAAACTTTACAAAGTTAATACATCTATAAATTATAAAAATTTATTTCATTGCGAGTTCTTTCAATATATTTGTTTACCAAAATATCTATACTATTGACCCTTTACCATCTGATTATATTTTCTTTCAAGATAGACTTTAAAGAGAACAATGTTTTTCATATAAGCTATACATGTTTATCAGTTTTGGTGCACTTTTCATAGCTGCTGACCATTTAGTGATTATTTTGGATTCAGGGAAGTATAGGTAGCATTATAAATGCTGCATAGTAACTTTATGGCCAAAAAAATGTTTATAAGAATTAATTAAGCAACCTAAGCAGTAATCAGTCACATTAGGCAAATTGACAACCAAGTAATACAAGATTTCTTCAGATGATAGGAAAATATTGTAGAAATCAATTTAAATTAAACTAAGTCATATAATTAGCAGTAATCAGTCTCGGATAAATTTTCCAAATTAGCAGGATTAACTACAGCAGGAGTATAAACCTGACAAAAATTCAGATTGCATGAAACTCAACATCGCCATCACATCAAATGATTTCGACTAGTGGTATTCAAACTTGTCCTTTCCTTGAATACTTTATGCTCATGGATGCAAGACAATAAACTTAGTTTCACCCGAGAAAAATAAAATTGTCACAGCTGCCACTAACCTCAATTCCTTGAAATATGTTATTTCTTCACCTATAGCATAATAGTAACTAGCTATTACTTATTAGTTCATAGAGCTACCTCACTGTGACTTGCCTCTGTCATTTGAAGTATTTATGGGAACAAGTTTCATATGAAATTAGAAAGTGGATGGCTTTGACGCCTAGTGAAACTATAAATCTGAATTGTAGGTACTCTAAATCCATTGACTCCATTCTCTTCAACCATTACTATTTCCATTTTGAAATCATACCAACAAAGCTGAACACAGTCTTTTACATTAAACCATATAAATTATTATTTATGATGAGTATCTAAGTTAAATAAATTAACTTTCAGCACTTCAATTATTTTCCAGTTAGCTTCTGCCCTGTATTTTTATTTTACATAATCTCAAATCTAAAGGTGTTTCCTTTGTTGGCTATGTCATTTGCATCACTGAACATTATTTTGTATATAATCATTTATCTGGTAATCATCCACACAATAAGAAAATTATTAAGGTAGGTAGTCATATTTTGAAAAAGGTAGACTTTTGGTATGCATCCCAAGATTATCTAAACATATGTCATATTTTTAATATCATCATACCCAATTAAGGCTTTTAATGAGATTTGATGGATAAGACCATTTCACAACAAACTTAATCATTGAAAATCTGTTATAAGACAAAACAAATATCCATTCCCAAGGTAGGATTCGAACCTGCGATATTCTACTTATCTCGTCAGCCATCCAGATTAGCTTATAGAACCTTATCTTCATAGAACTTTTGATTTAAATTTTAAAATTGGCAACAAAATAATTTAGTGTAATTTTTGTTCTTTTCACACGCCCCAAGGGTATACACAGTTGAATACCACTAGCCAATACAATACAAAAGTGCTAAATCATAGTGTATATCTTTTAAATCATACAATTACCACATATCACAGCAAGTAAGTCAAATTTTGAGGTGCTATAGCAATACCAAAACAATGCATATTCAAATAACATGCCAAGATTAAAAAAAGAAAGCATTGAAATTGAGGCAAATGACATTGATGTCCTGATAAGGATAGGGTAATAATAATAACATATTTATTTTCCCTTGAATCTGCTCACATATAATTAGACTATTTAGAGAAAACAGAGGTTGCCTAAATACCAAGAAATAGCTAGGATACTTGTCCTCGGTACTGGTACCTAGATTTCATATCCAAGGCTGGTACCTGATTTTCTTATTCCAGGTACCCACCAAGATATCAGCTTTCACAATGTCAATAAACAGCTAGGGTTGGTAAAGATATTTAGATATCAATAAATACCTAGTCCTTATCCTATGTACCAGTACTTAGGATAATTGCACTAGGCACTGGCATCAAGATGCTGATACCTAGGATTTGTTGCCAAGGTACTACTGCCATGGTACCAGTACCTAGTTTTCTTGCTCTCTGTACTAATCTCCGGAAGAAAAAAAATTTAAATATCAAATAAATCAGCATATCATATCTGCCCGAAGAACAGCGGAGTCCACAAATATTTCTAATATATTTTGGGGGGAAATTCATTTACATTAGGAACATACAAGACAGACCACTTGTGTATGTTAGTCCAGCACTGCCCACTTCTTGATTTAATTTAAGCATCACCTTCAAGTGCAGATAAATGTATTTGTAACCGTGCATAATTTGTACGTACCTTCTGAGAATGAAACATGGGCTCAGTTTCACCAACAATAATTAATGCTAAAATGGTGGAGCATTTCCCGATTTGACTATTGTTTTACAACACATTAAGAAGAGAAAGAGCAATCCCTTATTTTCTTCACATGTTAATGACCAACAAAATGCTGATCAAACCAAAATCAGTGAATGACTGATTAAAGTTACTTTTATTAAATAAAAACTAAAAAAAAAGGAGGAGTGATTGCCAAGAGAGTGATTGATAGTCAAGGAAAGATTATGGAAGCTGGGCTTAAGTGGAACAAGTATTAATTCAAAAATAAGGGAAAACAATAGGTTTTTCATTTACACTATCATGTTATTCCATTAAATTTCACCTTATGCAGTTATATGTAATAGTACCATAATATGAATGTGGCAGAATGATAGGTGCTCCCATATATACATGTAACAACCCAATTTGAACTTAGATTTTTTTTCATACTTGCATCTAAGCCGAGGGTCAATTTTTGCAATGGTATAACATTAAAAAAACACATTGGCTTATATTCGGGCAGATAATATAACTGGTACTTTTATTTGAATGTGAATTTAGAGATGCCACTTAAATTGTGAGTACATGATTTAATATGCATTTAAAGACTAAAAATTTAAAATCAACAAATATCCCAATGCATGGTAGATGATAGCTCCATAATTTATTCACTCACTTCTCACAAGATCACACTAGCACACACTAAGTTTGTCACCATATAAACAATGCTGTTAGGAAAGGTGGTGTAACACATAGATTGCATTAACTTTTTACATGGCTCCAGATTCACCAGTTATTGAATCCAACATAACATTTTTTGGATAGCAAAATACAATATATTTAGTAAAAATGTGGCACAAAAAGGTATATATACATTGCATTGGATAGGCTGTTCGATACATATCCCCAATGCAATCTTCTCATATTCTTTACATTTACTTTTTGAATCACAAGCATTGATGATTAAAATCATTTCCTGTATTCCTCAATGAAATTACACACACACGTTCTCATTCAGGAATCTTAGTTCCTTCAACCGTGTAATGGCACTGAAATTTATCATTTTACCAAGAGCACACACCATGGATTAACATTTGAATTATTTCATTCTAATTGAAATAATGGAATGAATAACATTTACTCCTACCCTTTCATTCAATTTCATCATAGTTTGGTACCCAAAATGTTAAAAATTTATTAAAAATCTTGAAGGATATGAACAGAATTATCTCTGACTTAATTGAATTTCTCATCTTTTAATGATTTGGACCATTTTAGCATAATTTATTATTCTTACCCACCAAAGGATTATTCACATTTCTTGAAAAAGAAACCGTAAATGAAATGACATTTTGAAAACAAGGCTCTTTGTATATGTTAAGACTAGGCATTAGCCCAAAAATGATTGAAAAAGCAATTTTATGGAAATATGCATTCTCTAGACATTTAAACATTAATCAATACATACAACATGAAAAAGCTCTTTGTTTCTCAAGGAAGTGTAAAAATATTGTGAGGTCAAATGGAATCACAGTTTTAAAAAATATTCATCAAAAACGATAGCACTAGCTCAACAGAAAATCATAGAACTTCATAAAAGGGAGGAGAAAGACCTAGAAAAATATAATTATAAAATGACCCAATCACTGAACAGGGAAAAGCATCAGGCAAATTGACAACTCAACAGTACTTTAGCTTAACAGGAATTTTTTATCTTAATGCATGATTTATAGTGACAGGGTCCTGCATGTTTTCATTAGGATACAAAATAAAATGTGCATTATTAAATATTTTAGAAGCACTGCAATGAAAAAATATTTGGCAAAATATTAGGCAAAATAATTACCAAGCTCACAGATAAAAACATTAGTTAATCCTTTAATTAAGATCTACAAGTAAATATAAAATAAGTCTCATACTTTTTGAGCAAATTCATCACTAAAAATCTCCAATAATGTTCAAATCCATCATAAAAAAATCAATGTTTTAAATAAATTTGCTATGATGCACACATTAGCTGAATTCAAATTTTAGCATAAGAAAATATGAGATAATCTTTCTGCCATAACATTTGTGCTACATTTTATTTGACTATAGCATGATATTTTAAGGCATAGTAAAATTCTTACCCCTTAAATCACTTCAACCAAAAAGGCCTCATTTAGAATTTTTTCTAAGGTTCACTTTGGCATGATTACATACCTACTTAATACTCGAGGATGTATATATGTCATCTAGTAGGAAGACAATTGATAGGATAACAATTGTATATTTTCACATATGGCATACATATTTACAGTTACTTCAATATTGTGGAAAACTTACTACTTTTTCACATTTTAAATTGTAAATCATACAATGATCTGGCTATCCATTTTTGTAACTAATTATTTCATTAGTTATTTAACAATAAGCTTCCAACAATAATAATTCATAAGAATAAATGTCTCCCAATTAATTTCATAGTCAGTTATATTCATCTAAGTAATCAACCATTTGCCTTGATAACAAGAGGCCAATCAAAATATATATGTATATATAATATGTATATATTGATGTACTGTAACAATTTTTATATAGTGTGGAACACTAAATTTTAAAACTGGAACTTTGTCACCAGAGCTTTTGTAGCCTTTGCTATGTCATACGCACAAGAACGAACCTGTTGCAGGCATTGTGCTCGATCAAGACATGAGCCTTCCTTTGTTCCCATAATACCACTCTCTGAAGTTGTTGATGAAGGGGAAGATAACCCTGGGGAAAGGGAACCTTCTGACAGGCTGTTGGCTGGGGATTCATATGCAGACTGCAGGCACACACACTCACTCTGAAGACGGCAGCTCTCATCCTGAAGTTGCTTCAAAACGAACCGTACTTGCTTATCAATTGGATTCTACAAAAGAAAAAGGTCCTTCATGATTTTAATACTCCCTTTACACTGAAATATTTCAATATTGCTGTTGAAAATGTTAAGCTGTTGTTTTAGAAACACATGAAATAAAAATGATAATATTTAATATGATTCATTTTCCAAAGGTTAATATACAATATCTTGAATTAAATTACACATAAGGCACATCATAGCATATAGAGAGGATATGTAAAAACATGTCAATTCGAAGAGAGCGAACAAAACTTTGTAAACTTTACAATATTTTTATTGAAACGACCATTTTCGTTGAACAGTTGATATCATCAGATGTCATCATCACACCTGATGCATCATATGTTCAAGAAAACCAGTTGTTTCAATAAAAATATTGTGGAATTTACTAAGTTTTGTTGTCTCTCTTCATCATGAAGTTCCATCAAGTTGAGCCTAATACTATTGAATTCACATGTTATTTCTTTAACATAATTACACGTACATTTACGTAGTAAGAATATTTTTTATACCATACAATTTTAGTGGATTGGAACAGGCATATCATCACTAGCATAATTTAAAAATGTATTCAGAGAAAATACTTTACACTGCAGGAACTGACATAGCTTATTTCTGTAAACAGGTATTCTTATTTAATATAGAGTGAAGCTTATTTTGAAGTAGCAGTCATTTAGGTCCATGTTTTGCTGACATTCTAAACAAACATCCTTTGAAAGCGATTCCATTGCCTAGTCCCATAATCGTGGAAATGTGAATTTTTTTCAATTGATGATAAATTTTTCCTAGCATGGATAACAGTCACATAGAACGTATACACTGGTATTTTTGCATGTGGGTGACATGGAGCATCTTATTGAGGTGTTGAGATATGATTGATTCATGATCCCTTTTTGAATTTTAACTATAACTTCAGGATGAAGTGGAGAACCTCAGAACAAGAAACATTTTATGCAGTATTAGTGAGTAGAATAACCCATAGTACACATAACGTAATCAAAACCATCTAATGATATGGTGAGCCTAATGCTTTATACCAGGAATGAAATGGAGCCAAGTGTTTCTGTTATTGTTAGATTCTCAATATGGTCAACCGATCATTGTCCATCCTCGCCTATCAAACCACTTGATATTTCAAAATTTCATTTTATTTTCAACATATAGGTGGTGTTATACATTATTAATAATTTACTTTGTTAAATTACGGTATCATTTGCTGATACCATAGAGATTTGTACTATTGAGGAGATAAGCTATCCATCATGCCTATTTTTTATCTAAGTGTTTTTTATGCATGCATCTGAATATGAACATAATCCCAAAGAATGATGTAAAGCCTGAAGGAAGTAAAATTGTAATTATACAAAATATTTTAGATTAAAAAGACAAAATAGTTCTCTATGGAATAATTAATTGTTTTTGTATTGTAAAAAATTCTCAACTGAAATGTACCTACCTTTGGGAAAATTGCTGACAGTTCCGCAACAGCATTTCTCACACCATCAGCACAAGGAACAAACGCTTCTTGTCTCTCTTCCTGCATGGATGACCAGAGTTCTTGAATTCGTTTTGTTATGTGCTCAGTTTTTTTTCTAACATCTTCAGCAGGTGGCATGGACCCATTATGCATTCCAACACTGCCACGACTGTGTAGAGGTGAAGACCATGGAACTGGTGACCTGGTATGATTATGCTGGTGACTGGAACAACTGTCATACTCTCCACCACTTGAGTCCTATGAAAAAATAAATTTTAAATAAGGATGTACAACTTCTTGCCATACTTGATGCACACTTACTAAACCATTAGATAATGGTGGAATGAGATTTAGATGTTTCTGATTTCATGTTTTCAAGTATAAAATAATTATTTTCAAGGTTGTAGTATTAATAAGGGTTTAGACCTACAGCTAACATTGTTTGCACCATTTCAAGATTTTTGAGCTGTGATTGTTTCCTTGATATAATTCAATAGACACTGCTATCTTTACATATGCAAATATATGTTTTTCCCTTTAGCATTACATTAAATAGTAGATAATTGATTTACTTTGGAGCTTGGACTGCTTCTGTGGTTTTCCTTAATTTTGGTTATGGTTTTGGTACAACATCATGTCAATGCCATTCTTTTCTCAGTTGCCCTTGTCCCAACTCTTCCATCCTCTCCCCTTTGAATGATTGAGAATAGCATGATTTGGGAGGAGGTACTCATGTTTATGAAGGGTAACATCAGGAAAGATAAAGAGTACTCACGGGGAGGAAAAGGCAAGGATCGGAAGCAAACGAAACAATATCAATGTTCCAAGTGGGGTAAAACTCAATCTTGGAAAGAACAAGTTGCCTCGCACATAAAAAGAGGATTATTAGTGGTGTGTAGAGACTGACTCAACGACCATAAAAATATATAAAGGTGAGGGTGAAGGCTTTACTTTGAAGAAATGGACAATTCCAGAGGCCAGTCGGGTGGGACCCAACCAGAGGGTCACTTGGATAAGTTTCCCCCACCACTTGGTTGACTCCAAGAAGGCTGACAGGAGGGGAAAGGGTTGTTGAGATGGTAGAAGTTCATGTCTTGGAGAAAAAAGTGAGAAATAAGGAAGGCAGTGTATTACAGGAAATGTAGGAGCTCTTTCAAAAAGTGAAGTGGAATCAACATTTTTTTAACACCTTACCCATCTTACTGAAGGTCAATTGTTTATTGGGTCTAATTTTTATTATCTATTGTTAATAGTGTATTGACTATTTTAACATTTAGCTGCATTACTCGTAAACATAGCGGGCTGATAGATCTGCCAGTGGCAGTTATCGGCAAAACTTTTCACCCAACCAGTGAGAGCCGATAGATCCCTCCCAGTGGCCCTTTCCCAGGCAGTGAAAAGGTTAAGGAAGGATTGCAGGGGAAAGCCCCATCGCTGAGGAATCGGGGGCCTTGGGAAAAAATGAAGAAAGATGAAGACAGGAGGTGTGTATGTGGAGAGGTCTACTCAATGACCCTTTCTGTGAGGGTGTGGGTGGGGCGTGTTGTTTGTTGCTGAAAAGTGAAAAATTGGGAGGTTGGAGGGGGGGACTGATGTAAGACATCCTGCCCTTTGTCGAGACCACGCAGGCACTTAGAATGACATCAAATACCAGCAAATTTATGCTTAGAAAAGGAATAATGAACACTTCTGAAGTATTATATTAGGATATTTGTGTCTTGTGTGAGTGCATATATATTTTCTCAGTAAACAGTCCGTACCATACTGTTTTTATTGCTCATGAACCGCAACCAAACCAATTTTTTTGTTTCAGTAACAAAGTTCTTAAAAATGCTTCGGTTATGCCTTGGTTATGAACTGCATTTTGTTCCAAGCACTCTGTCACGGAAACAGTTCAGTTACACAAACCGTTTCTCTGTACCAAACCCTCTACGAACTGCTTCGTATTCTGTAAAAATAAAAGCTTACAATAGTAGGTTTTAAAACTCTTCACGATGTTAATTGATTTTCATATATAAAAAAACTTTCAAGATAGAATTTTATTTTTGTATTAATCCATGTCATGTGGAATCAGGCACAAAATATCACTTTGATTTGTTGTAAAACAAAACAATGGCTAAGTCATGCCATATATTATATAATTGCACTTCATCATGCCCAGATATCAATTACTTCTATAATTCCTTATTTACTCATAACAACAACAGACCTAGACGCTACCTCAAAGACAGTAAGTTGAATTTTAACCTCCATTCATTTATAAATGCTGTGAGTACTTATATTTTTTATAAATAATTAATAGTCAATACTTGAAATGCTAGCATTGAACTATAATTTAGACAAGTTAGAAACACTAAAAAGATTGTTAGGAAAATGCTAATTCCATGAAAAACTACAGAATTATGAAAATTAAAAACTAATAAAAATATCAAAATGTAGAAAATAAAACAGGAACAAAAAAAAAATGGTAGCCATTTTTTGGGCATTTAAACAGATGGGATGACAAAAGATCAACCAAACAGATCTTTAAATATCTTTGGGAAAAGAAGACAACAATAAGTTGGATCCAAAAGGTAAAGATACACTCAGAAAGAAACAACATAAAAGAAAAGGAAGCAAAAGAAAGAAAGACTTCGATAAAGTGTTAACATTTGAGAGATTCCATGGTAGAAGAGAGGAAAAAAAGAGGCCCAAGGTAAGAAGAAAGAAGTTAGAGTCACAGTAAAAAGATGAAAGAATATTAGAGGAAAAGAAAACAACAAAGAAAAAGGAATGGAAATTGGCATGTGGTCCCTAGGTGGCCCTATTGAAAAGAAGAAAGAAAGAATTGAATTTTATGCCATTCACACATAGTCATCCATAATTTAGGCTTGAATGTAATTAAAGGAAACATTCCTGCATTATCTATAATTAATTTTTATTTTTGACAGAAGATTTGATATTAAAGTTTAAAACCATTTTCACATTTAATACCCATTACTTTAATAATTAACACAATTAATTTGACCCCAATATGCAAACAAATTTCATTTAAAATAGAACAGCAATTGTGAAAATTTATTTATGAACATAATTTCTGTCATTCCAATTCAAACCATTTCCATTTGCATTGAGGAAATCACTGTAAGAGCAGAAATTGTGCCCTGGATTTTGACACTGATTATCTGTAAACTACCAGAGTCAATTTCAATAAAACAGACATCAACACTTACCTTTGCACAATATGAGTTATATTACTAAAAGTATTATTTAAAAAAAAGAATATTTGGAAGAACTTACAGCAGAAGAGAGCTTAGCATGAAATTAGTTGGAGAGGAAAAGGATGCTGACCATAAATGAGGCATACTGAAGGAAAAATGTAATGTAGGATTTAAGTATCTGCACAGAAACAAGGCTGTAGGAAACAATGACATTACTTTATGTATACATGTATACATGCACCACAGGCCAATATTTAAATTCTTAATCCCTATAAACATGCATTTTGGTAACTATGAGGCAAACTATAAAAAAAATGTTGAAATCGTGCATAAATCGGTACAAATCAAGCTCATTGACCGAAATTTAGATTTATTGTCTCAGGAAAAATTATCAAACCTCATCAAAGTGCATCCAATAAGTGCTTAACTTAGCTGCCAATTCACACTTACCGAAGGCTGGATGGAGGACATAGCAGAATTTATGTGATGTGAATTTTGTCCACCCCAAGCAAGTCTTTCCCTTGTTTCATACATGGATGCAGGCCGCTGCTGTGAAATCCTAGGAGACCTATTTGAATTCACACTGGAAATAATATGACCACCTTTGTCCATTTCTTGCCCATTGCTTAGTGAATCCATTGGGACATTTTGTAGGGAGGTTGGTGGTGACTCGATACCTGCTTTATGGAGTAACACCTTCAGCTGGGAATTTTCCTGAGACAAACTCTGAACCTGTAAAATGTATAACAGAATACAGAATAAGTAAATTTTGGTGCTAAACAATATACAGTAAAAAATATAATATCCACCACTCTGCACAGGCAATAAATGATTTCAAGCCATACCTTGAAATCCATGACATGAAAGCCACCTACAATGCTACGGATGACACACATTTCTGTTGTGATTTAACTTCATGTTATTGCAAAATAAGAGAAAAATTATTCTTAAATTAGCAAAAACATCATTAGAATAAAATGTGGCCACACGTGCATTACATTAGTGCTCAAACTGATACGTGTGCAACGAATTCAACAAGTAATAAAATGTGAATGTTTTATAGAAATCACTTATAAACCATTTCTTATCGTATTTCCCACAATGGTTTCAATTAATTTCCTTGTAATAACTATTAATTGTTAAAGGTAAAATCAACTAACACGAACAAAAATATTAAATGAAAGGAAGGAAAACATTTGATGGCCACATATGCCATACATAATTGTGTATAGGTTGAGCTAATATATGGGTTTTCAGAAAAAAAATTAAAAAACCACAAAGAATAATGTTTTAAACCACCTAACTGAGCAGTTTTTAATACAAAAAATATGGATCAAGATCAGTGTCACTGCTGTGTTACTTGCTCCCCCAAGACTTGCTGGACGAAGTAAGCTATTTAAAAAAAGTTTAGTTCCATTGGAAATTGTATTGAATGTTAGTCACTCTGTTCGGTCTCAATGAAGAAGTAAAAAAATGATAGTTCCAGACTAATTTTATAAAACCAAAAATCAAATTTTACTGAATAAATAATTACCTACATCTTTACAATCACTGTATCACATTGCATAATGAAATCTTTATTAACAAAGAAACTATGAGGGAAACCACCCTGCACAAGATATCATAATAGCATATGATATTAGTTGAAATGTGTCAAATGATGGCTGATGAAAGAGAACCTACACAAAAGGCCAAATTTGAGGATAAAGTTTATTACCTGCATGATAATAAGTCACTATTAGCTAATTTTATCATTTTGATACTTACAACAAAAATTCTATAGAGAAGACTACAAATGAAGATGTACATACTAATCAAAAGGGAGTTTGAAACCTTTGGTTTATAGGTATGATGACACACACATCAAAGGTCTAAAGGAGAATCATCAAGCAAAGAATAAAATGTAAAGCAAAGGAATTCTTTGATGAAGACAATTTTTGCTTTAGGAAAAGTAGGTGCACAAGAGGAGCTATTTTAACCCCCACTTTTTGCACGACCAGCAATCTCTAATAGTACTGAAGAGTAGATGAATAAAAATTCCATTATTACTTTATTCATAACCTAATTTCAAAGCTTGATCATCAGGACTATACCTATATTTCTGAGCAATAGGATAATGCACTGATTACTTTGTCGAATAGCCAAGAAACCAAGTTTTTAAGAGTAACCCTTAAATCCACATGATTAACTAAAACATACTATGAAGTCTTATCATTATCACTAGCAATAACAAGTCTTACAAAAATAAAAAAAAGCAGTAATTACATAATTACTACTTTTAAAAATAGTAACTTTTGTCACAAAACTTATGCTATAGCTACTAATTTTTAAATGTAGCATTCTGAAATAAAATCTATGAATGTCTGCTACTGGTGGCATGCTATTTCCTAGCTCTACAGTTCTTAAGTATCTGAACAATTTTATCCAATGTGACAACAGTTTAAATTTTATACATTGTTTATTTAATGTATACTGGATGCAAACAATGACTTTTATTAGCAACTGGATACAAATAGGTACTTATGTTTTCACTGAGATTCTGATAAGCCTTCGCTTGTCAATGTGTTTTCCAGGGGTTGAGCCACCAGACTTAATATCCACACTTGAAGAGTGATTTGAACCGGCAACCTTTAGGATACCAGACTTGGGCCACACCCACCAGGCTATTCAGATGGATAATGAAGCAGTAGTAATAATTTTAGTTGATGATGGCAAGACTTCATTTAAAAGAAAACATTACTTTAACAAGTCAACCTATACACAAATATGGAAAATTATAAGCAAAATCAGCATTATTTTTTTTCACAGATAGTTTTTCTGATACATTAAATTTCCAGATATACACTTCTGTTAAAACAACTTTAATTCAACCTATACGCTGTAAAAACAAGATTAATTATCATGCTTTGAGCAAGAAAAATTTCAGATAATGATTCTCAATCAAAATTGATACCTAAAGAAATTCTTTTAGTGAAAGGTGTAAAGAGAAATAGCCTGGAACATGTATAGAACCAAAAATCATCGCACAAAACAAGATACAAAATGTATTTCCTTGAATAAGTGTGTTATTTTCACAAGATTAACAAGAGGTAACAAAAAGTGAGTTTTACAAGTTCTACTTGAGGATTTTTAAGGAGTTATGCATGGCCAAGCCTTTGTACAACAATTCAACAATTCTCTCATGTCAATATTTAATGTTAAAAGCTTTTACTCATTAAAATCACCAAACTATGATTATAAAAAGTGAATCACAAAATCATTGACCATGCACAAGTTCAAGAGTAATTAGCCAATTTAACAGCATCATAGAATGTGAGCAAGGGTGAAAGAGAAGAAACTTAGACTGGGGAAGGGAAAATAATACATCACCATGCATAATATATGGGAAAGTACACCATCATTTAAAGCCTATACGCAAAACTACAGAATCAATCTAATATCACTGGCTCTACATCCAGGCAGATACATTGCTTTTACATGATTCCAACAGCCTTGCTTATTGAGCTATTAATCCACCAACATGCCCAAGTATGGTTAATAGACTGCATTCTATGCATAATGATCAGTTCTACCTCTACAATTTGGCTCAACTGACAAAATCCTTCTATGCCATTCTACCTTCTATGCCATTAGCCACAGACTTGTACATTGATCCAGTGCCTCCTGTGTGTGATACTGGCACTGGATGATTTTTTATTCTAATTTAGTCTGTCAGATAAACCACTTTCCTAAATTATCACTGTATATTCTTGTTTCTGCCCATCAATTAGGGTCAATGTTTTTTAGCAAGCAGTCATTTATGCTGTGACAGTGAGCTGATGTAGCCAAAAACTAAAAAAAAAATATATTCACAAAATGTAAAAAGAAAAAAATAAAACATATCAAGACAATAGATATTGCCTTGGGTAAATAGCATTGATTTCTCGTTTATTCATTCCTGTCTCCTGTGCCTCTTTTCAAAATTTTCCCTAACTTCCCTTAAAATATAGTCTCAACTAATATCTCACCTTTTCCAATTAGCACATCCATAATTCTAATCAAAAGTTAACATTCCAGCAAAGCCTCATCCCTCATTATTTTTATTTTGCTTAATTTGAAATGTCATATAATTTGAAATGCCATGTAATTTGAAGCTAAGAAAAATCTAAGGACTTTGCATGGTCTTTAATATGGATAAGTCAACATATGTCTACAATGAAATTCATTGCCATGACCTGGTCCAATGATTCACGAACATATGGTTTATTTACAAATCAATGAAAAAGGGATGAAAACCATACATGGCATTCAAAATAGAGACTTATTAATATATAAATATTTATGTAAATTTAAATATATATATATATACTACATAATAGAGATTTTGACAGGCATACACTTCATCTCATTTACAATTCAGTACATAGTACACAGTTTAATGGATATTGTACTTGACAGCTAGACTACCTAACTATTTTTTCTCAAAACAATCTTGAGTACATATCATCACAACTTTGAGTCCAATTACCGTTTGGAGTCTTCCAACTTCCTTTTATTGGCTATAGGAATTTACCTATTTTGAATTCACAGTCAATAGCTCACACGTCTTCTTTCAATTACCGTATTTCACAGCATAGCATCTCTTTTCCAAAATCATGGGAAAAAAAAATCAGCCCCGGGTTTTATATGTGAAGGTTCACTAACGACTCCTATTTTTACCTCAGACGGTCAGTACTACCTATTCTGACTCCATCATATTTATATCAATTATATTTACTTATATATAATTACTATTAAAACAAACTACACATAACTTGTAGCTAAAGTGCTGTGCTTAAAATTTGTTTTAGTGTATGCCTTACTGAAATGTGGGCGTTTTTCCTTCTGATCAAATATGGCAAGAGGATGTGGACAGAATCCAAACAGCAAAAAAAAAAATGTATGCTGATTGACCATGTAACTTGGATTGATATCACGGGAAGTGTTCTTTCCACAACATTGTTATTTAAGTTTAACTACACATCCCCAGGCCAGCTGCTTAAGATGGAATGATAGTTAGTTACTACATATTCAATTTGTCAGCTTGTTAAGTTCCAATCAGGTACTTTTAAGTAGTACCCCATAGTAAGTACATGATAGGTATTACCTAAATAGGACACAAAATAACCAATTATTTCATTTCAAACTATCACCTGTTTAATCTTACAACAAAATCTCAGTTGACTTTTACATGTTCATTCTGACAGGTGAGTATTTGTGTATCATTCAGATTTTACAATTGAATATTCAATTTTTTATGAACCTTGGTCCAATTTTCAAGAATAAGAGTAGAGTTTGAACCCTAATATTTTGCCCAGAAACTTGGTTTGAAAAAGTCAAACTATACATGAGTATACACGGTATGTATCTTCCATGAGTAGAAAATGACATGCTGATTTGCTTAGCTTTATTCAATGTATGTTAAAGGTTGTATTTTTTTACTATTGAAAGTAAGCCATTATTCTATATTATTCATATAATTTATACCTTAAAAATAACAAACAAAGGCATTGTTGAGATTGTGTGAATGCTCACTCAAGGGCAGTGTGAATACTTCTAAATGAGTTGGTCACTACAGTTCACTCTGCACATGCTATCAGATTACACTCAACTTCACAAGACACTCATAAACTGCAAGCTATATATATATGTATTAGAAGACCTGAGCCAAATTGTAAAAATAATTACAACCAATAGAGTATGTCAGAATTGGTAACAAGAACTGTAAATCATGGACCAACCACAACTTACAGTTAGATTATTGAACCCTGTTATAAACAGTCATGAGATAGCATGCAAAGGAAAGTTGTGCCTTCATAAGGAAAAACTTGAACTTTTTTAACCATAAATATTTGCATAAAAGCAATAGATATGGAAAGAAATTAGGATTACTGCCCAGTTTAACAAGAGGAAATGAGCAACATTGAAAGTCAATTAGTAAATCCTCCTTTTCTGAAAAGTTTATTTCAGTTTTGAACTACCGTTTTTAAGTAATTGTCCATAAAGTACCTAAATACAGCCATCTGTTGTTGCCATTTAAGCAATCTGTTGTTGCCATCTAAGCAATACAGAAAACATAAAGTCATTCAAGATGTTTGATTGTCAACAGAAATGATAAGAAATTAATTCATTCACTTGGTGAAAGAGCAAAATATTAATGAAGCAAGCACTACAGGACTAATATGTATTTACATGCATTCAAATATAAAATAAACACATCAGAAGGCAAATAAAGTAACCAACTTGATGACAATAAGAAGAAAGAATGTTTTCTAGAGGAGGAGAAGGACCAGATGTAGACTTTTCCATCAGCAGCTGAGACACCTACAAGATAAACAGCACATATAACAAAAATAATATCAAAAGCTTAACAGAATCAAGAACAAATAATGAGTATCAACTCTTATAATTGCAGACATCTATTGCAATTACCAAAAGTTGACATTTGCTGTAAGGCAATGAAACATAAAATGTACAAAAAAATGAGCAAAATCTCTAATGAAATGAACTATACCATAAACTCCAATGAGAATTTCTATGAAATAAAGCTAGTACTTCATATGCTAAATAAAACAAAGTAGTTTTTATTAATTTTGATGAACCAAATCATTTAAATCTAATATCCAGTCAATCCCATTGAGTAGTCTCGAAATAATTCTGTGATTCCATTTGTATTACCCTATAAAAAGCACATCAATGAAATGAAACAGAACATTAAAAATAAATTTTGCACGAAATACTCTGCCAGAAGGTAGAATACTTCATAGTGTGTTACTCACTGCAAATTTGCAAACACTATACCTTTCAGTTACAGACTTCATATTTTAGGAATGAAAGCAAAAAAAACTAAAAAAGGAATAAAATATGGAAAATTTACTTTTTTTAATATAACCAGAGGTACGAAGTGGAGATTATTATAACTATGAATAGACCATAAAGAATCCTCAATGCTCTAAAGGGAATCCTCACCATGCAATCCGTCTCCCACACCTCATGTTAAGGGATTAACATAAGGGATACAGGATTTATTTGTATGATATAATAATATTGAACTATGTGGACATATTTCAAATGTGAAATATATATTAATTATAAAAGTACACAACAAAATATCCTCCTGCCAACACTTAAAAGTAGCTAAGATATGTATGCTTACAGTCATCTGAAGCATTCGAATTTCATGTTTCAGTTCATCCATTTGAGCCTCTGATACTGCTAATTGCTTCTTCAAGTAATTCTCCATGGATGCAATCCCATTTGCAGCATCTGCTTGACTTTTCACCTAAAATTTTAGAAAAAAATCATTAAAGGCGATTGCATAAGGTTAATTTTGTGTTAACATAGTGATAGGAAGGCATGTAGATATTTATTCAAATCCTGGGATGATTTGGTATTACTTAATGAATGGTTTTCTGTAAATAAACTGAATCGAATGTCAGCAAATTTAACGCAATGATCCTTGGTAGTACTTCACATTTTCAACAATTAAAATATGAAAAAGGAAATTTTCATTGATGGTGAAGAGGTCAAGTAAGTGCAGAGAATAAAATTTCTGGAATCATGATTGATAGAAAGTTGAAGTTTGATTAACACGTGGATTACATCTGTAAACAAATAAGCATACAAAGATTGATTTCATCTCCAGAATTGGCAATTATTTGACTTAAGAGAGTGATAAAAAATGTATACTATGTCATAATTCTGCCATTGTCCAAGAATAGTGTGCACGAACAGCTTAACTGATAAAAAAAGGCTTCTAAAGTCACAGAATAGAGTTACAAAACCTATTCTTAAATGCGATAGACACACGGGCTGAACTCACTTCAATGCCGTCAAGCTGGCTTAATATTTAACAAATGTTGCACTACCAAGTGCTACTATTCATTAACAAAATAAAATAAGGGCTAATGCCATATTATTTTGTGAACTTGATAGTCAGAAACAGTGATCAATACACCCCAAGGAATGATTTTTAACATTCCATTTGTAAATAAATCAACAACAACAAATTCTATACTCTTCAAAAGGTATTGTGATATAAAACACATTAAGAAGTGAGACTAAACCTGTAAAGAGTCTAAATAGATTTAAAGATTGATAAGAACATGGGTAAAAGAGAAAATTGCGTAAACTATGTAACGAATATTTATATGATTTTGTTATATCACACATGTTTAGGTAATTTACCTATGCTACATATTTTTATGTTTGAGTTGACTTTCAAAATAATATATTTGTTAAATAACAAATCTCTAAATATTGGCTATAATATATTAATTTCAAGAGCATTAAGCCATACACAGATGTGGAGAAAATATAGCAATAAAATCTTATATGTAGTAGCATCACTCTGGGAAAAGAAAAGGGTAACTCAATGAAAGAAGAAATCTATATCATTCAGGAGGCTAATACTCTAATAAACAAATTCACATGCACCACTAATTATTAATAATCAGTTTATCACATGACAAATAAACAATCAAAATAGGTCATCATGCAGTGCATGAATCCCTGCGGGTGGCCAGATAATTGGAACATCACCCAAAGAACTGTCAAACTAAACTGCGAATTGCCATTTATAAACTTCATCTCCCTCACAGGGATATAAGCTACAAAAGAAAAGAAATATTTGTGCTCACTGACACTTAACATGTGTGTCCCACTACCTGTATTTCCTGTTGGAAGTTTTTCCAAGCACCTTAATTTTTATTTCGTTTGCCCTATCCCTGACCTGCAAAATTCCCAGACTCCATTAAACCAAAGTCAGCAATGCAGCATAATTGTTTACTGTGGTGTCTGCTGTGTGTCATCCACTCAAAAGAGAAATAGCCACGCAAAATTTTCAAAATAAAAAAAAAGAGATTCAGGATGGGAAACCTGGAATATAAATTAATTCTAATTTTCTTAACGCTCCATTTAAAAAACATTTAAATTGATATAATATCCTCATGGGTTGGGCTTGATATATCAAAGAGAGACACAAAATTTTCCAATTGATTTGCCCTTCACTTAATGGAAAATATAAAATTTGGTCTGTTTAGTGAAAGAAAATCTAGCTCCAGGGATAAAATTGTAGAAAATAGTCAATAGTAAAACATCAAATGAGATTTTTAGCTCCACACTAAATATTTCCCTTGAAGAAGAGACTTCCCAAATTGATTAGCTAATCATTAAAAAAACACACTGAAAAGAAGGGTTTAACCTAGATTTACAAGACGAAGTTTCCACCTCCATTTTTCATGTTCCAGATCAAGAATAGGTTTACTATAAGTAAATGAACAATTCAGAAATGAGGAATGGCATTTTGCTGAGGTACCCTGTTAATTAAACTTTGACCTCATGTGGCTCCTTATAGACTCAGAGCTCAGGGCTTAAAAAATTTATAAGATATATGGAATTTCAAAAACTGAAAGTAGGCAGCAGTTTGAACTAAAAACAAAAGTGGACACCATGGATGGCTACCTGGGGACAGTTGGCGGGTGCAAGCAGGTGAAGATGAATAATTTTAGGCTTTGACTGAATGACAAGCTATATGCTTGAAAATCTATATATTCATCATAACAGTAGCAAAAACTGGGCTTCACTTATATGATGACATCATTGGCAATGTCCTTTTTGTAGTAATTTCTGGCATTAATACTTCTCAATCAAAAGCAATTTAAAAGATTGAGGTAGAAATAATACACTAACCAGTAACACAAAACTTTCAGGAATTTTAAATTGCTTTCCAAGGCATTTTGCGTTTACTTATTTGTAACTGATATTTAGAATGTAACTCTGGTGCTTACTTCATTTCTCATTTGCCCATGTCGAAGTCAATGAAAAGGCATTACTTTGGAATTTTCAGAAACTATTCTCCATAGCATTAAAATTTCCAGCATTTAAACTTTCCTAATGATAAAAGTATGTACTATATTGAGTTCCAGGGGGTCATACATAAATGTTTATATGCCGTGGAAGACCATTTTTCAAGGTCATATTTTTTGTTTTCAATGGAAAATATTATTTTACAATAATTTTGTGAAGTCCTATGCCAAAATTCCCTGACTCTCAGCAAATTACCTTAACTTTTCCCTGATTTCCCACTTTTCCTAATCACTGGCCAACCTGTGTACCTATCAGCTTGCAGAACAAAAGATTGACGTAGTTGGCAGGAATTCCAAATGTGGAAAGGTACCACATTCATAGCTATATTGATCTTAGGAAAACAAAAGTAGGTGGCTGCTTAACAGGAGGATAAACCATGTTTAACAAAAAGACAAAAATGTACCATCACTTTAATTCCCATGAAAGGAGAAACTGGACAAAAAAGATGTCTTTCATAGCTTATTTTTAATTTTAAAAATTAAGAACTGTAGGGGAAAATTCCCTATATTATGCTATATGCACTGGGATAACATAAATTGAGGACTTACTGAAAAACACTAACAAAATTAAAACTGGGATTCAGAATCAATAAAGAATAATTATTCATACAATTCATGAAGGAAATAAAACAAACTCTAGTAAATAGCATAAGTGTGAAACAGAAGCTTAAAAAAGATAAGTAAGAAAGTCTACCAACACAAAACTATTTAAGCTGATCTACTGACCTAACATGCATGAAACTTTTAATGTGCTGTAAGAAGTGTTTCTTAGTGATATAAAAAAATTTAAAAATGCAAATATGAAGTTTATGATTTTTTTGCACCTACCTCGGGTGCTTAATATGAATGAAAGTATGAACATTGGCAAACATTTATTTGCTCTTCGCCATAAAATGTCACCCTCCCTTTTATTCAATTACTACTTTGCTCTTGCAGTCCACCAGCTTAAAAGTTTGTTTTTTTGATGGAATGGATTCGAAATATGTAGTCACACAAAAAACACCAAGCGTACCTCTGATATAATTCTTTCTCCAACTGAACAGCCACTATCTTTTTGAGGTGCCTCTCTCTCATCATTTGCCTGAAAAATAATGAATACATTTAGGAATATTTCAAAAATTTAACATGATCCACATCAGTGCCTACATCATGTGGGAGGTCAAGCGTTTATGTGTAAAAGGTGCTCCCTATAGATTTCTGAAATTTAATTCCCATGTGAAAACAATACCTTGCATCAACTTTCAGGGATACATACCACTGCATATATCATCAGCTAAATTGATATTGTGCTGTGTACATCTGTTCTCTATTAATGATGTTTTCATCATTGTGCTGATGTTGCTTCACATTTCGTGTTACATAAATATTATCTAATATTAATCGAGTATTTGTAGCTTTGGGTTTGCAGCTTCTCACAAAATAAGAAGCATTTTTGCTTTTAATTCCAATCACCATACAAATACTACAGTAATTAACCCCTTAGGATGGCTTAGTATTAATTAAGCTCTACCTTCGCTTGATAGGCGAAGGTAGAGCTTAATTAATACTAAGCCCAATTGCGCTTGAAATCACACATTAGGGTAGCAGAGGGTATCCAGAGGAATCACCTGGAATTGAACCTGGGCCTTCCAGTAAGTAGCTAGTGCTCTAACCATTGGACAACCACATCACTTCACACAAGCACTAGGGTTATTTTTGTTTCAAAAGTACTAGTAATATTTCAAATTCATACCTTAACCCATTTGCATCAGTAAGCATACTGGTATGCATGCTGCAGCTGACCACTAACCCCATTGTGTAGTGGTACACAGACTGCATGCTGTCACTTTGTAGTGGGTTATCATGCCATCTATTCACTTTTTGGTTAAACTATTTAGTCATTCACATGTTCCTGATTGCTAATGCCTTCTTCTCCTACTCTAGACAAATATTTCAATGCATCAAGGTAGAAAATACCTTTTTTTTACTGCTATATTCCAGTCGCCTGAAAATGGCATTCACTAGAAAGCAAAGTTTTTTTTTGCCAGTGTGGATGGAAAATATATTACCAATTTACTTGGTATTCTTAGATTTGCATACAGTGATTTGAGGAGGATGATGTAATTTTGCCAAAACATGTGGGTACACGCAATATTATTGAATTAGATAGTGATCTGCTTCTAAATGGGATGGAAAATGAAAGGATGACAGTAATGTTGCACTGTGGAACTGGAAACAGGAGAGGACAGTTCCTGTAATTCATTCACATACTGGGTCTTCTGGAATGGCAGTTAATTTAGGTGAATACGAGTATACTACTAATAATAATACTACTAATATTCATATTAGCAGGCTTTCTGCTTTTGAACTTTTTTTTTAAATGGCCAATTTGTTGATCATGTTGTCGCCTACACTAAAAGGTACAGATCAAATAATTGTGAATTTTACAGTGTTACTTTGCACTATCTGAGAGTGTACTTTGCTCTTGTATAGTTGTAAAACCTACTTTCCAAAGTTATTGGTGTAAAGATGGAAGCATAAGTATGCTATACTTTGGTAGTCTCATGCCTGGAAACAGGTTTTTGAAAACGAATACAAAGTTACACTTCATAAATAATGTTACAATTGATAAGAATGATCCTCTTAGAAAATTAAGGTCAGTAATTGACATGACTATTAATATTTTTTGTAATATTTATACTCCAATGTCTTCTATTTGCTTCGACGAATCACTTATGAAGTGCAGAGGAAGATTGCATTTCATACACTACATTAGAACAAAGAGATCAAGATTTGGCGTGAAACTGTATAAGTTACATGATTCCATCAATGGGTACATTCATAATTTCAAAATTTATGTGGGGAAAGACAAGGTTGATAATACTCCTGATAGTATGAAAGTAATGATGGACTTGATGACTGAATCTGATGTCTTATGAAAGGGATACTCTTTGTATACATTGACAACTGGTATAGTTCACCAGACTTGTTTCACCAATTGCACTTATTAGGGACAAATGTTTGTGGCACTGTGTGAACACAGCATAAAAACATGCCCAAGGATATAGGCACATTAAAACTTCTAAAAAGTGAAGTAGTATCATATTGCAGCAATAATTTTACTGCAATAAAATGGAAAGATAAGTGGGATGTTACAATTCTAAGTACCATGCATACCTTGGACTCCAAAGAGACAAAGAAAATGGACAGGAAAACTAAGGCAAAAATTATGCACCCCACTGCTGAGGTAAATTACAATGAAAATATGGGAAGAGTAGATGCTGGAGATCAGCTATTAAGTAAATTTCATTGCATGCGTAGGTATAACAAAGCATATAAGAAAATATTTTTTTACATACTGGATATGATGATGCTATACACTTACGTTGTGTACAAGTTTGTAAATAAGAAAAGGACAGATCATTTCATGTTTTCAAGTAGAAATTAGCAGAGAAGTTGTAGGAAAAATATTATCAGGAAGTTGTTGTGAGACAGCGCAGTAATAATTTACCTAATCTGCCCTTGAAACTCATTATACTTAAATTTTTTTTAAGGATAAATTTAAACATTCAACACATTATTAGGATGTAAGCTGAGAGCTGTTCATTCAAATAATGATCCCTAAAACATTTGCAAAAATTTCCATTATTAATAAATTATTTTCAAAAGGTCTGCATTTCAGTTCAAAAAATTTAAAACCCCGTGGTTTTTGGGGAAAATTTAAATATCCAGAGGAAGGATGAGGATAGGTTAAATATTGAATTTGCATCTAAATTTATTTTAACCCTGGAAAGACCAAATTCTGAAACATAGATTTGATGAGAATGCATTCAGTGTGAAGAAAAACTACTTCTGGTTTAAACATTTCAGAATTGGGTGAATCTAACAGACAACAATGAACTTTCTGGTCATCCTTTCAGTAACACAACACCATAAAATTTTGTTCTAGTGGTCATTCTTGAGGACCATTTGACAGTTCATGACATTTAAGGGAATATAGAATTAGCCCTGTCTTATCAGTATATTAATGTACGTGTTGGACATTCTCAACATGCAGAGGATGGCTACCAAATTTGGGCCAAGACTTCCAAGTGATGAGTGGAAGCAACATACAATGACTATAATTCAGCATGGAACAAAATATAGCAGGTTCTAAATGACCCAAACTTTACCTTGAGGGAAGCAGGTTGGTGGGGTGGTTAGTGCACTGCATTCTCAAGGGCCCAGGTTCGAATCTCAGTGGTGGTAGAACTTTTCATTGGTATCCCAATCCCTACTTGAATGTCAAGGGGAGAGTACTTCGACTATTCTGTCCATCAGATGGGATGTCAGGTTTCTCTCCACCCTTCCTCCATTCTCTGAAAATTTTACTCTACCTAGTAACCCAACTATCCCAAATGATGCAAATGATCTCAGCTGTTGGTCACCTCCCTCCAATAAGTACTACTACTACTACTTTCCCTACACAGTTATTACTGGTGATGAAAGTTAGACATAGGTACTGATTGTTAGTGTGGAGGGGCCTTCTACAGGAGCCCCTGGCACTTAAGACTCTTGGTCTAACGTGCTAGCCCATATTTTACCTGCCTGGCACATGCAGACAGGGGAATACAACACAAACAGTAGAGACAAGGAGGAGAGTCACACTTCCAACCTCCGTCAGGGCCCAACATGGCTTAACTAAGATGATCTAAATGGAGCTGGTGTTTCAACATGGCTAGGTTCTTGCCCTAGGTTTATTGGTACAAACCAGAAACATAACCACAACCACCCAAGTGGAGGAGTTCAGCTTCACCCTCAACAAAGAAAGACTGACAGGTCTAAGTGGTTGAGAGCTAAGGCTAAAAGACTAAGAGGTCAAGAGTCAATGCTCATGGTGTTTTTTGACATTGACAGGGTTATCATTATGGAATTCAATTCAACAGGGTAAACTGAAAATTTCTAATGCAGCATTCTGATTAGAATGAGAAAAAACACAAAGAAAATATGGCCAAGAAAATTACAAACAAACAGCTGCACATTATGCCATGACAGTACATCCATGAGCAAACCCCATATCAATGTGACAACAGCAATGTGAATTCCAGAAAACATTTACTGAAATTTATAGATCTATGCATGATTACTTTTCCAATTTTTCACATCACTCCCTCTTTTCTTAGGAGAAAATTATTATTTAACCTTGATTCTTTTTTGTGTTCATCCCCTCCCATGTATTACAATCTTCATATGGTGGAAGGCCTATGTTCCAATAATCCCTAGAGCTACAATGGATAATTGCTCCTCACAGGGTCACCCATGCCAAATACATCAATCGGTAGGATACAGACAAAAGGTAGTCCAGAGTATCTGTTCTTCAGTGAGGCAGCTGCAAAGTTGTTTGATCCCAGTAGAGCAGCCATATAAGTGATGGTGTTACATTAAAAACAATATTGAGGAAAGCAATATGCAACCACCTCAATTACCTTTCCCATAGCAATATGGATGGTTTAAAATGAATAATGAACCAGGGAAACTATGGGACTCAGCCCTCTGGGCCAGGTGCAAAACACTGCAGCTGGGGAGAAAAGGCCTTCACAGTAGTCATCACACAAAATCCTTGCACAACTGAGCTGACAGCAATAGATGCAGACCATAACTGTTAGAATGCAGACATGAAATTTTAGGATGGCATTAGGGACATGGAAGCTAGAAAACATCATTAGAGAAATTGAGAAAAGAAGTTAAAGTTCTTATTTTTGGTATGTGTGAGGTGAGATGAAAAAACAGTGGGAATACTGGAGCCAGAGTAATGGCTTTTTGGATGGCATGAAGGTAGATAGAAAGTATGATGAATTGAAGAAGGAAATCATCCAGTGCAAACAAGAGGAAGTCCAAACAAAGCATAGTACATAATGGCTGTTAGGGACTGTCCAACCAATGGTTGTAAAAATTATTGGGATATTAGTTAACAGCACAGCTAAAGATGGAATTCATCAGTGTAAACAATAAAACTCCAATGTAAAATTATTTTATTAATACATACTGATGAGTTCTAAGACTTTGCATTTTGAAACAATGAGAATGCAGGGTCTAACAACTCACAGGCAAATAAATGTGAGAAGCCAATGCATATAAATGCACTAATATGTGTCATTTCCCCATGGAAAAAATCATTTGACTTAACCAAGATTCAAATCCATATTCTCCCAATTGCCTGTAAAAAGGATTTTAATAAAAAGGATCTGATCTTAAATTTTTACACATAAAGACTTGACAGTAAGGCAGCACTACTTTCTGCACTGGAGAGGGACACCTTTATGTGCATGCATAAATTTTTTCACCATCGCCATATGCATAAGCCACTGTTTGGTAGTCATTGTGAGAGGTGCTGTACTACGTGTTTGTTGGATTTCCAGTTTGCTCAAGATGAAAGAACATGTAGAGCAGAGATCCTGCATCAAGTTTAGTCAGATGCTTGGAGATTCCCAAGCCGATACAATTCGTATGATTCGGATATTGTTTGAAGATGATGCCATGGGGAAAGTCCAAATAAAGGAGTGGTTCAATTGATTAAAAAATGGCCACACATCTGTAGAGAGTGACCAGTGTTCTTGGAGGCCAAAAACAGCTCACAGTCCAGCTGTCATCAAGAAGGTGCGAAATTTGATACTGAAAAATAGTTATTTGACAGTAGAGTCCGTTCAAAAGCTTGTGGCATGTGCGCAGAAACGAGTTTTTGGCCCG